>PVJO010022268.1:0-28247 GCA_004026905.1 Hystrix cristata | reverse complement strand
GATGGATCACAGTTATGGTAGCTATGAAGTTCCTTTCATGTATCAGGCCCTTTCCATACATTTCCTCATTTAGTCACTGCCGCAGCTCTGTGTGGAAAGTGTGGCTACTCTTCCCGGGGCACTAAAGTTGCAGAATGTAAACAACGGTCCATGTTCACACAGCTAGGAAGCAGTGAGGTCATGCTATTCGTCCATGTTTATCTGACTTTAGAGTCTTACACTCTGGGTAAGGATGCAATTAAAGAAGTTAGCGTGTACCAAAGAAGAGTTTAAAAGAGAAAAGATGACGAAGTGATAAAATGTGATTCCCCTGTTCAAGATGCACCATGTATAGGTACAGAATAAATGTAATGAATGTGACCAATGTATGTAGAATGTACCAATACATGCTCTTGGTTTAAAATAAAAAAAATAATTGCATGTATTATTCATACTAAGATGTATATGTATAAAATACTCTTATAGTTTATATACTAATATATTAAGAATAATTATATGTGCATGTCAGGATCTGGGTCCTATTTTTGATGCTTTTCTATGGTTATAAACTTAACCTTACAAAAAAAACCCTTAACCTTACATATATTTTTTTTTAAACCTTTTTTTTTTTTTTTTTTTTTTTTTGATGCTGGGAATCGAACTCAGGGCCTTGTGCTTACAAGGCAAGCACTCTAACCACTGGGCTAAATCCCCAGCCCCTTCCTTACATATATTTTTGTGATTAGATAAAAAGTTTTAACTACATCTATATCTATGTCCATGTCAATATTCATATCCATGTTCAAATCTATATCGAATCCATGTCTACATCCATGCACTTTCTGCCTTAGGATCAGCCAATTGTGGACTGAATCCTCAAAGAACTGCAAGCCAGGTAAGCCTTTTCTCCTTTAAATTGTGGGTATTTTGGATCAGTGAGAGGAAAGTGACTAAGATATGTGCAAAGGAGATGAAATCAGTATCTCAAAGAGAAGGCTGCACCTTCACATACATTGCAACATTATTTACTGTAGCCTGTATACAGAATTGATCAATGTCCATTAGTCCTGAACGGATGAATGGACAGAGAACATGTGGTACACACACACACACACACACACACGGTCACTGGGACAAAAAGTACCCAATACCCACAACTTAAAGGAGAAGAGGTTTATTTTGGCTTTTGTTTTCAATATGTGGTCAGCTGGCTCCAAGGCAGGAAACAACATGGGAGAGGGGTGTAGAGAGAAAGCTGCTCAGCTCATGGTGGGCAGGAAGCAGAAAGAGAAGGGAAGCTGCTGGGTGAAAGATGCACCCTTCCAGATCAGTCCCCCAGTGACCAGCACTAACTGCACCAACTTCCTAACAGCAAGTCAGCTGTAGCACCCCCCACAGTCCAATCACTTTTCAAAAGACCCACCTGTGAATACATGAGCTTCTGGGGGATATTCTTGACCTAACTCATCTCTCTCTCTCTCTCTCTGTCTCTCACACACACACACACACACAGATGTACACACACTGTTCAGCCACAAAAGAGATAGGAATCCTGCCATTTGTGATAACATAGATGAATCTGGAAGACACGCTAAGTGAAATAACACAGACACAGAAAAACAAATAGTGTGTGATCATACTTTTACATGGAATCCAAAAAAGTTGAATTCACAGAAGCAGAGCGAATGATGCCTACTGGGAAAAGGGGTCCTGGAAAATAAGGAGATAATGGTTAAAATGTATACACTTTCAATTATCAGTTGGCTGAATTCTGGAGCTCTAATGTACGGCATGGTGATGATAGTTAATAACGCCATATTGCCAAATGAAATTGATGAGAGAGCAGATTTAACTATCCTCACTACACACAATCACACACAATCATAACACTGGTTGATGATGGATGTTTGGATAAATTTGACTGTGCAATCACTGCACACTAAGTATAGCAAATCATCACATTGTACACCTTGAATATATACAATATATTTTTTATCTATTAAATATTTTAAAATAAAAATGGAAACTAATCAGAATTTTGAAACGAAAACCCTGAATCTGCCTTATTTCTGGACATTTAATTATGCAAAACCAATAAAATGTCCTCTGTATATTCAATCAGTTTGAATTGGGTTTTCTTTCTCTTGAAACAAAGAGAGTACTGATGAATACTATAAAATAAGTCAAAAACCTGAAACGCAGGCGGAGAAATAAGACTCAGTTTAGGGGTTTTATAAAATGAACTACTCCCATAATACTGCTAATTGCATTGTTTCCAGAATATCAGTTGAAGAATATTCTCAACTTGTAACCTTGATATTCAGAAAGAAAATAATAGTCATGGGCCTGACAGAAAGGCAGCTTTTAATATTTGTTTCATTTTTGGTGTTCTGTATCATTTGAAATACTTGGGAGATATCTGATTTCAGAAAAAAAGCTAGAGAAGTATTAATTCTCAGTCATCTATGTGTCCATTAAAAGAAGCTTTAATCTCTTCTCATTTTATTGCCAAAATAACCTTCTGCAGTAGTAAGTAAGACCTGTTTTACAGGCATAAAAACTATGGGTCAAATAAATTATGTAATTTTCTAGATATCTGAGATCAAACTTGAGTTCTGCCTTGTACCATAACCAAGCTGCTTCATGGTATACCACCTTGTTGCAATTAAGGAGGGAGGGTGGATCTAAAGGGCCAATAATCTCTAGAAAAATAATTATAATTAGCGTTTGTACTGTACATTACCTATTCAGAATGTGACTAAAAGAAGGGGGGGAGTGAATAGGTAGTGTATCTGCCTCAAATTACCATGAAGTGATTTTTAATAATTTCGTTATTTAGCCCTCTTCAAAGTGTTACTTTTTGTATGTCTAAAAGTAGTTTAATCTTTTAAACAGACTAAAAATAGTTAACATTAACTAATACAGGCCTTTAATTCTAGCTCTGATATTTAATATTTGGATATTAGCCAGGTCACTTACCCAGTGGTCTTAGGTCACTGAGATAAATTTTAAAAGTCAAAATACTAATAGTTATCATATCTTGAAGATTTTTAAAAAAGATATTTTAAAAGTAAATAGCAGAGAGGCTTAACATGTGGAAAATTCTCAAGGAATGGTGGAAAGTTAAGAAAAAGTTTTTATTGAATAAAACAATGTAAGCCTCCATCTCATCAGATGTATTAATCTTGCTACTTTAATGGTGTATGATCATTGCTGCAGGAAGGAATTTGAAATTCTGCAGAATACCAGAGTCTGTGGGAACTTGTAGTGTCCTAATAACTTCATAGTCTTGCAACTCCAAATATGAAACCCTTGGAATGGACAGAAAGTTCCTCTGAAATTGTTTATCTTCTTCACTTATGAATTCATTTATTTCAAACCAAGTTTCAATTATATGCTTGGAATGCTATTTCTGGTCTACTTTCTCTACTTAAAGTATGCTGTCATTTAGAACTTGTTGAAACCCCTCAGTTTATAATTTATTTCTTTGATATATCATCTGTTGTGTCTAAAATGCTCATTTAATCCCGCGTGTCATAGATTATTTTTTAACTGTATCATGCATTTATCCAGTCACTTTGTATCTAAGAGACATGTATTGGATACTCAAACTGTGCAGTTTCTTCTGAGGGAAGAAAATAAAGAAGAACTAGGAATGATACCTGTTTGTATGCATAATTATTTCTCTTGCCCATTTTGGAAAATCTGCAGCCATTTTGCAACCACAATAGATGTTAGCCTAAAAAAGAAGCCAAAACACAAGGGGAGGTTTAACCTGTGGAGCTTCTGAGAAATGTAGCCATCTGTTAAGGCCAACTCTGAAATCTGTCTTATTTATAGATATCTATTCCTGTGAGCTACATGAATGATTTCCATATTATTTAAAGTTACAACAGTTTAGATATTTAGACTATGGGCAGTCCAAGACATTTAATTGATATACCTACTTTTATCCCTTGGGTGAGATTCTAAGTTCCTAAGGAGTAGAAAGTGATTTATGAGTCCCTACATTCTATGTTGACTGACACAGTATAGAAACTATGGTGGATGCCCATAATTTGAATCAATGCATTTCTGATTTCATAGATCAGGAATTCCCTTTGCATTAAAAATAATGATTCAGGGTATTTCTAAGGTCATGTTTCTTTCAACAACTGAGAAAAGGTACTGACCATATCACCAGAGGGTTGGAAACATGCACTTTGTATGCAGTAAACCAAATATTTATGCACAATTCTAGGGCTTTGTAAGTCTCTAAAGCTATGGATGCATTCAAAGACCACTGCGAAGAATTCCATTCTGGGTCTTGACTTCTGTCTAAAGGATGAGCTAGGCATATTCTCCATGATTGTATTTGAAGCCCACCAAATATGAAATGTGACCTTTTGAAGATAGGTAAAAAGGAGACTTGTTTTTTTCTCTTACTGGTTGTCAACAATATTTACATATACTCCCCACTATTAATTTGAGAGACATGCTATTATTTTAGTGCCAAAAAGCAATGAAATGATTTCTTTGGTTAAAGAAAACATTCTCTCAAATTTTGAATGACCAGGATTTGAAAGGTATCCCGATAATAGTGATAATCCTGATAATAATAGTGATGATGATGATGATAGCATAGAAAGGAGTATTTGCTTAGCAGGTTTCAATTTTTTGAGTTTTGCCTCTAATTTATTCCACTGCCAACAACCTTGTGAAGTGGAAAGAGTGGACATTTGTTGATTCATGACTGTCCAGCATCCATCAATTTGAGGGACCGAACTAGTCCCTATTTTGTTCATTCTCAGGGTGACTATAAATCTGTGTCCACAGTGTTCCTAACGCAGAGCTAGCCATCCCCAGAGCCTGGCACAATCTCCTCCACACAGATTCTTTCTCTTACTGCTTCAAAATGCAAAAGGGCTTGTGCACTTTGTCAAACTCTTTCTTCCAAGACTTTGCATGTTGAGTCAAGTAGAGAAAAAGGCTCGGATCCTTAACTTCAGGTGTGGCACACCAGTGAGACAGAACAATTCTTGCTTTCCAGGTCCTGTTCTGATTATTTATTCTGATTTTTGTTTTGTTTCTAAACCTGGAACCTAACCTTATCAATTAATTTTGTGAGATCTTTGACAACATTTCAATATACTTTATTTTTTGTTTAATTAGATTCAGACTTGGTTGTTGCCAAGAATGAACCCTTATAAATGTAAAAATACAATAGAGTTATTTCCGCATTCTATCTGAGAATGTCAAGTTGTAATTAAAAAGTAAAAAAAATGAAGCCAGACATTTCGATTAAGACTCCGAATGTTCTGTTATTTATATCTATTGCTTTTTAAGGTAACTCCTCCTTCTAAAATATCACTTGGGTTTTCCTGTCTGTGAAAGAAAGGATTGGTTAAAATTTGACTTTGAATCCTGAGTAAGTTGATATTGACTGTAGTTGAATTAACAGAAGAACTAAACATAATCATGTTTTAAATAAGATCATTTCCCCCCATTCTCAAGGAAGCTAGATTTGGAGGTTTAGCATTTTAAAAAGTGATCATTCAAGGCCTGGTTTCTAACTTAACTCCTCAAACACCTGCAGGATATGGCATGGATCTCTATCCAAAATAGTTTACACATTATATGTGTTTCCAGGTTTCAGTGTTAAGAAGGGGATTAGAGAAGATCACTTTCCTATCTATTTAAAAAGAGTTATCGGCAATACCATTCTGCATCTGAGCTTCCACTTTGCTGGGCAGAACCTGGTGTTATTATGTCCCTAGCTGCAAGGGAGTTTTACAAATGATTTTTAGAGCCAGGCAAAAATATGCCCACTTAAGCATACACGTTGACAAGTTTTCTCAGATTAAGTCTGTGTTTGACAAACAACACTGGATTGTGAAAGAGAACATTATCAGTGAGAAAAGTGAATATTACTTTCATATATAAAAGGGGGAGATAGATACTTGATAGCAACCAGTAGCCACTTCCAGAAACCCCAAACCACATCGAGCCACAGTAATATGCTGAATACTTAAGCAATTGTTTCTTCTCCTAAATGAATCGCCACTCAGTCCACGCTTTTATTCTTGTGTTCCCAACAGCCAGCTCAGGGCAGGACACAGAAAAGAGGCTCAATAGGTGTATGCTGAATAATTGATGGAACAAATAAAGTTCTCAAATTCTCCAAAACATGAAACACTGTACCTGACCTTACAGGAAAAAAAAATTTGAATTGTACAGGCAGGAAAGGCCGACATTTAGTGAATGGATAGTCTGTGACTGTTACTGTTGGATTACTAGCTGCTACGATCCAGGCACTGAGCATTTTATGCACATTATTTCACTTGCACAACAAGATCAATAGTTTATATTTTATTTTTTTTCTGGGTAGTTTTACCCATGTGACAAATTGAGACTCTGAGGGATTAGTTTGCTCATGGTGATCTAAATAGCAAAATCTTCCTAAAATTCACGTTATGTCATTTCCCTACATAAAAATTTTAAGTCTCCTTCCTTTACCATCTATTAACTTCACCTCCCTAAGTGCATTTCATTTGTACTAGAATTCTTGGTATTTTCTAACCTCTGGCTCTGTTTAATACTTGTCTTCTGTTCCCCATTTTCCCGATCTATATATGCACACACATTTCAAATTTGTATTAAACAGTTTGTGATACATAATAATTGCATTTCTCTTGAGGATTTCAATTTACCTCCAGGCCTTGGCGGAGATGACACTGGTGCTTTCTCTGTATCAACTCCCTTCTCATGACCCCACCTCATATCACCTCTCATCAGAGACTTCTCAGCTCTGTTATGTCGCTCACCTTTCCTGTTTAATGACTGCTGGGAGATAAACTTGAGAAGAGGACTCTGTCTTGACAACTCTTTGATCCTCAAACACAGAGGAGCCACTTTGAATTACCTGCTGAATGATGAAATGATTGAACAAAGTCAACAAGTTGGGATTCAGAGCCATTTCTAGGCAATTCCAAAGCCCGTGCCCTTAATCTGACTCTATGTTGTATTGCTTTATAGCCCCTCAGCAAGAGAAAGACCACTCACGGGTTCTCATAGAATGCAATCTTTCAATAAGCTTTGTGACATGTTCTCACACGTGGTGTCTCCCCGATTGACAAGAATGATCATACAAAGTCTCTTACATAACTTGTACCCTGATGTTTATGAGCAAAGGTTTGCTTCAAGCCACTAGCACTTTGAGGGGCATCTGTGTGGCTTTTCACCCCTAATGCTGTGTGTCACTGCAGAAAACTGATTGCTTCATCACTTCAAGTGGGGACCTGGGCACTGACGTGTGTCCTGTGGGGGTTGTCCAATGCCAGCTCCTGGGATAGATCACTTGTCACTGAGGCGTTTTCCATCTTTAGCTCTCTGGAATCTGTGAACTGTATAGGCTGGGGTTTGATCCGATGTTAAGGGTAGGTGAACTCAATAAATAAAGACTATTTTCCACTCTTAGTGTTTCATTTGCAGCACAGCCCTGGCCAGGCATGGCAGAGACCGTTTATTGTGGGTGCGAAGCTGTGGCTGTGACTGCCTGAATGGCGTGATATACGTTCTCTGTCTCTGCTTTTATAGGGCAGCTGTTTCTTGGAGGATCAAGCTCAGGTATCGGGAGTGTGAATTATGAGTCCTAATCAACTTGGTCATGCTTTGTGGCCTGGGAAAAGCCAAAGCGTTTCCCTTTTATGATTTGAGAGTGCACTTTTTGCAGCCTGTGGAGCAATTAGCCAATCTTTGAAATGGATATGCTGTAAACACATCAAGTCCTTGGAGAGCCGCTGTGACAGCTCTCTGTGGGCGGGGAGGTCATAAGCTGGTCCCCACCACAATGGCCTGAGCTTCGGCTGGAACACTTGCAAGCCAATAGAAAAACTGATTGCACAAGAGAGTAAAACTTCCGGAGAGAGTCAGCAACACTCACGTATCCGTGGCTGCTCCTCCCTCCACAAAATCAGATGTGTTGAAGAAATCCCATGGCATGGAAACTTCCAACTAAAAAGGACATGTTATGTTTTTTATTCTGAAAATTCAATTATTTCTTTAATTGTAACATTGATTTGTTTGGAAATAATGATCTCCTAAAACAATTGGGGAAGACCAAAATCAAATATTCTTCAGGTTTAAATGGAAACCAAAGCAAAGTGGGAACTTACGCTTTTGGTGTGATTTTTCTCTTCTACATTAAAAAAATATTGAGGTGCCATGCACTTAACATAAAATTAGCCTCTTTTAAGTGAGCAATTCAGTGATATTTAGCACATTCACAATGTTGTACAACAACTGTCTATATCTGTTTGTAAAATATTTTTCACCATTACATAAACCTCCAAAATTATTAAGCACTTATTCTTTACCCACCTTCCTCCGAGCCCTAACAACCACTCTGGTTTCTGCTTTCAGTGTGATTTCCACTGTGATTTTCTGGATATTTCATATAAATAGCATCATATACTATGAGAATTCTTTGTCTAACTTCTTCCTCTCTATTTACTTAAGGAACATGGAGACTTCATATAAGGTGACAAAATGACATAGTTCTAGAACTTCTAGAACATTTTATTTACACTTTGGTTCCAGGAGGTCTCTGTTAAATTTAATGGTTTGGTCTAAAGGTGTCTCTACATATTTTAAGTTTGGCTTAAAGGTTTATCTGCAGGTAGTGAGCTATAACTTAGCTTGAGGTGTAAACAGACTGAAATCTACTCTGATAACAAGTAGCTGAGTTTCAGCCAGACACAAGAAAATAAGACAGATAGGTGTGAGCTGTAGTCAACCGGCCTGTTTTCTTAATTTCTTTCTCAGCAATTTCATTATGGGTGTGCAGGAATGCTATTGATGTTTGTATGTTTATTTTGTATCATGCTATGTTGCTGAGTTAAGCTATTCATTGTAGGAATGTTTTAATGGAATTTTGGGGTTTCATCTTTTTTTATCCGTTGATGAGGATATAGACTGCTTGCAAGATTTCTCTGTTATGAATTATGCTGCTATAAACATGGGCACGCATGTATCACTGTAATAGGATGTCTTTAACTCTTTGGGGAAGATACCTAGAAGGGGAATAGCTGGGCCAAATGGAATTTTTAATTTTAATTTTAGTTTTTAAGGACTCTCCATTCTGATTTCCATGGTGGTTATACTAGTTTACATTCCTGCCAACAATATAGATGGGTTCCTTTTCCCCTGCAGTCTCACCAGTATTTTTTATTATTTGATTTCATGATATTAGCCATTATTTCTAGAGCAAGATAGAATTTCAGCATTGTTGCAATTTGCCTTTCTGTAATGGCCAAAGATGCTGAATATTTTTTCATATATTTATCGGCCATCTGTATATCTTCTCAGAAGTGTCTATTCTTCTCAGTTCATTTTTTGACTGGGTCTTTCATTTGGGGTGTTCAATTTTTTTTTTTTTAGTTCTTTCTATACTGCCTCTCTGTCTGAGGTGTATCTGGCAAAATATTTTCCCATTTTATAGGTTGATTCTTCACTATGTTGTTGCTTCCTTTGTTGTGTAGGTGATTTTAATTTGATATAATCACAGTTTTCAATTCTTGGTGCTATTTCTTGTGCGAATGGGGTTCTGTTTCGGAAGCCCTTGTCTGCACCTATGCTTTCAAGAGTTTTACCTATTTTATCATCCACGTATTAAGTGTATCAGTTTTAATATTTAGATCTTGATCCGTTTTGACTTTGGTTTAGTACATAGTGAGAGATACAAGTGTAGATATAATCTGTTGCATGAAGATAACAAGTTTTCCAAGCACCATTTGCTAAAGAAACTACCCTTCCTCAAACACATGTTTTTGGCCCCTTTGTCAAAGGTCAGACGACTGAATGTGCCTGTGTGGTTTCTGCATCTTCTTTTTTGTTCCACTGCTCCACATATCTGTTTTTGTGCTAGTATCACGCTGTTTTTATCCCTGTAACTTTGTAGTATAATTTGAAATCTGAGATTTTGATGACTCCTGACTTGCTTTTGTTGCCCAGGATTGCTTTTGCTATTCTGGGTCTCTTTTGGTTCTGTATCAATTTTAGAAGTGTTTTCTCCAGTTCTGTGAAGAGTGCTATTGATACTTTGATTGGGATTACATTAAATCTGTGTGTCAGTTGCCAAAGCATGGACATTTTGACAATATTTGGTCTGTCTATCCGGGAACAGGGATGGCTTTCCATTTTCTGAAGTCCTCTTCGATCTCCTTTTTCACAGCACTGCAGTTTTTGTTGTAGAGGTCTTTGACTTTTTTGGCTAGGTGAATTCCTAAGTATTTGATTTTTCTGGATGCTGCTGTGAATGGCATTGTTTTCCTAATTTCTTTCTCAGTGAGTTAATCATTTGTCTTCAGGAATGCTATTGATTTTTGGGTGTTTATTTTGTATGCTGCTGTGTTGCCAAATTTGGGAGGAGTGTTTTGGTGGAGTTTTTGCTGTTTTCTGGGAGGGGATCATGTGGTCTGTGCAAAAGGATAATTTGATGTCTTCCTCTCCTACACACATCCCTTTTATTTTTTCTCTTCCTTAATTGCCTTGGCTAATGTTTTCAATAATGTGTTGAACGTGATTGGTGATAGGAGACATTCTTCTCTTTATCTTAATATTAGAAGGAAAGCTTTCAGCTCTTTGCCATTTAAATATGATGTTGACCACAGGTTCATCATAAATGACTTTTATCAACTTGAGATAACATATTTCTATGCCTGTTTCTTCAGGGTTTTTCATGATGAATGGTGTTGATTTTATCAAGGGCTTTTTTCTGTGTCTATTGAGATGATTGTATGATTTTTGTTTTTGTTCCTGTTGATGGGATGTATTACATTTATTGATTTGAATATTTTGAAGCATCCTTGCATCCCAGGGAGAAGTCCATGTGATAATGTTTCTCTTTGTGATGGTTTGATATATTCTATTTGCCAGATTCGGGTTTAGAGTTTTTGTGTCTATGTCCACTAAAGAGATTGACCTGTAGTTATCTTTTATAGTAGGGTCCTTGTCTTGTTTTGGAATTAGGGTAATGCTAGCTTCCAGGAATGACTATGGGAATACTTCTTTTGCAATTTCTTTAAAGAGTATGAAGATTATTGGTGTTATAAACGCTCTGAAATTATTGTAGAATTCAATGGTGAATCCACTGGG
Organism: Hystrix cristata; assembly: GCA_004026905.1. Lineage (NCBI taxonomy): Eukaryota > Metazoa > Chordata > Mammalia > Rodentia > Hystricidae > Hystrix > Hystrix cristata. The sequence goes on along the minus strand of PVJO010022268.1, from coordinate 17,135 downwards.
TTGTGTGCTTTCCTTTATTGGCAGGTTTTTTTTTTAATTACTGCCTCAATTTTATTGCTTGTTATTGGATTACTCAATGTTTTTATATCTTCTAGTTCAGTTTTGGTAATTCATGTCTCTAGGGAGTATCCATGTCTTATAGAGTCTCCAATTTATTGGAGTGCAGGTTTTCAAAGTAGTTACAAATAATTTTCTGGATTTTGGCACTGGCTGTTGTGATTTATCCTATTTCACTTAATTGCTTTGATTTGGGTCTTTCTTTTCTCTGGCAAGATTGGCTGAGCATTTGTGGAGGACTTATTATTGTGGTCAGCTTGAGGGGGAACGCCCAGCTGGATTGAGTTGGTGTGGTTCTGGGTGTAGAGAATCCACCTGAAGATTATTGCTGACACAGCAAAAAGGAGAACAGGAGCAGAAGACTGTGGCCAGGTGTTTCCCAGGAGAAGCTCTGTTGTGATTGGTTCTCCTGAAGGCAATTTGGCTGTTCTTGTTGCACAAGGAGTTCGGGGGCTTGCTGTCATTGAGGATGGCTGCTGTTCACTTCTGGGAGCTCTGGTCTTCATCTCTGCTGTGAGTATCATATCCTGGTTCCAGTATAGATTTCTTTTGCCTTTTAGTGCAGACATGGACGTACACGGGACAGTGCTGTGGGCTCCCAGACCTTGATTGGATCTTTTAGGTCTCCGGTGCATAGGTAGATGCTCTGCAGTCTCCCTGCATTTGCCTTGTGTGTGTGAATGTTTTAATGTGTAAATGTTCCCTATTAAATCTACTGTCTTGCAAACCATTGACTCTAGAAAAGTAACTAATACAGCGTTTATTTATTTTGTTTATTCTTTTGAGGAACTGGCTCTTTGTTTCATCAATTGTTTTGTATTGCTTTATTAGACTCAACTTCATTAATTTCTGCCCTTATGATTTCCTTCCTTGTACTAGGTTTTTGAATTTGGATTGTTTTTGTTTTTCTGGGAACTGAAGGTGCATCCTTTTTTTTTTTTTAATTTGAGCATCCAATGTTTTTACGTTGTGTGCATTTACAGCTATAAACTTCCCTCTTAGGAGTGCTTTCTTTCATTGTGGTCCCATAAATTCTGGTATGCTGTACTGCAATTAACTTTTGATTGAGGGAACTGTCTAAATTTTTCCTTGATTTGTTTGGTGGTAATTGATTGTTCAAGAGTGTGTTGTTTAATTTCTGTGTGTTTGCATAGTTTCTTTTGCCACTGATTTCTAGCTTCATTGCACTATAATGTTATAATATACACAATATAATTTTGATTCTTTTGCAGTTACTTAAGTATGCTTTATACACTAGTATGTAATCACTCTGGGGAATGTTTCGTGTTCTGTTTTTGAGTGGAACACTCTGTAGATGTCTATTAAGTGCATTTGTTTGAAGATATGGTTTCTCCATTTAAAACTAACAGTTTCTCCTGCATGTTTTTATTAAACCTTGAGAAAACCCACAGTGTGGTATGTACAATTTCAAGCCATATTACACTCTCTTAAATATTCACATACCTGGTACAGCCAACTAGTAATACAGAGAAAATCCATTTTTCAAAATCACTTTTGAAGGACAGTCATTCAATTAAGATGAGTAGATATTTGCTAAATTGTTCATGTAACAACATTGCCTTATATAAAAAATGTAAACACAGAGTACTGTTCTTCTCAATAAATAGGGCCAATTTCTGACTTCGAAGTTCAAAACTTTGATAGCATCTTTCATTTATTCTTTTCATTCAGGCCCAACATCCAATCAACTAGCAAATCTCTTAAATTCTTAGAATCTTTAATACACTAGTTTTCTCTAATATACTCTCATTTTTCTTATTTCAATTCTCCATCATTTCTTTTCTGAACCCCCCAAACGGTTTCCTAGTTCATGTCCTAGTTTTAAGCATGATCCCCTCTAATCTCTTTTCAAGCAGGTTTTGGGAAGTCCACACACACACACACACACACACACACACACACACACAGAGCTATTAAAAATCTTCAAAGATTTTCCTGCCCTTAAAATAAATCTGAACATAGCTACACTGGCTAGCATATACTTCTTGCACTATTCCTTTCAACTCTCAATCTTTCATGTCTTCTTTCACCATGTTCCATTTATTCTAAACTTGAATGTCATGAAAACACCTTGCTCTTTTTTTCCTTTGTAGGTCTGTGTTTTTACTGCTTCTCTCACCCTTCTTCACCCAGATGGTCCTACATGTATCTGAAGGCTTTGACATTTCTTTGAGGCAGTCTTCCTCCACCTCCTACCTCTTCAGCAACTCCAATCTGAACACTCGCTCAGCTCACAGAGCCTCCTAGAATTATATTTTATTGGACGATTTAGGTAGTTGTTCGTCCCCTAACCATACAATACCTAAATACAGGGATTTCGGTTCGTTTATAATTGTTTATGTAGTGCATACTATAACTGAAGACCTGGCACCGATATTCATTAATGGATCATAAGACATTAGGAAAGCTTAGCTGGTCCTGAGGGGCCAGAAATAAAAGACTTAAGCTATGAGATCACATCATTTTTTGTTTCTTAATCAGTTGGATGATATGACGCTCACCTAGTACCAAAAGACTAAATGTCAGAATGCTTTTGTTTGGCTGTGCAGAGTCAGTAGTAATACTTTTGGTCATCGTCTCCACTGAGACTATTGAGATTACCTCCCTGATGTCTAACTGTACACACATAACAATTATCTCTCCTCCTTGTGAAATTTTGTAAGGCTTGGGAGTTGCTTTATTCACATTCTGGACTGGCTCCTTGACCTCAGTTTAATAAAATGGAAAGAGAGAACTGAGTTCAACAGCCCTAGGGGAAATTTACCCAATGAAACCAGTCTTAATGCCCAACTTGGCTGGTGGTTAAATAAGTCTGTGTCTGCGGTCTCTGAGTCAGCCATTGGTCACTGAGCTAGAGTTTGGAAGACCATTTTAAATGACTGAGATTGATCTTACTTGCTGTCCCAACAACCTCAGATATTTTTTGTACTTCTTTCCCAACTTTTGTGGCTCATGTAGAATTGGCCATGCTCACCTTTGTTACCACCATGCAACTCTGTCATTTAGGAATGTATCTGCCTCTCCTTGAGAGTAGGGATTGCTCTTTAAATCCTTCTTCATCATTTTATGTAGCACAGAATCTTGTAAAACCTGCAAAATTGAGTTATTAAATTAACTTTAAGGGAATCAAAAAGTCATTTTCCTTGTAAGAGTGAAATTGTATCTGATTTTTCTCTTCTTTCCATGACTCGTATAGTTTCATAGACTTCTCTCCATTACTATTAGTATTATTATATGAATTGATACGTTCACCTTCCTCTATAAGTGTAACAGTTACTGATAACCTTACCCCAAACAGTAAGGGTTTAATTGTATTGCTATACTGGAGATAAGCCTGTGAACAATACACATGGTTGCCTTGCTGGCACTCTGTATTCTCAAAACCAGATTAGGGACTATATATCATCACAAGTGACTCAATACAAAAAAGCAAACTTATTATAGTTGAGACTACAAAAATGGTTGGAAGTTAAACCACGGATAGTCTACCCTAGCAGATGCAATGACTAAAATTCAGTGTTCCTGGGCCACTTGATCACAGTCAGGCCTGGAATTTGTGGGTGTTTTCTTCCTTTGCAGATGACCTTGCCTTGGCTCACATGTGCCTATCAGTAAAGATAATTTTTGGGGTCATAGAATCTCATTTTCTCGGAAAAGATAAAGATACCTCTCAGCTCAGAGTTTAATACTTGAGGGACAAGAGCATTACGCTTCCCATGGGAATCTGAGAATATCAGTCAGAGAATGTCACACCCAGTTAGTTTAGAGGAAGGAGAATATCTTCCCACATTCTTTTTCTGACTCTGTTTCCCAGAGGATGTGGCCAGTTATTTTAGTGAGTCATGAAAAATCTCTGGAGGTATTATACTTTTTTGAGTTTTATGCTTCTCTCTAATAGCTTTGTTTTTCTGGGGAAAATTAAGGTGGAGAATAGAGTAATAGTAATGATGATTTGAAAAGAAGAGAGTGTTCTGGGATAAAATCATCTGTGGAAAAGGCCTACTCATGTATGTGTTATGCAACTATGTGGCCGGGGTAAGTGGTCTAGCTGCTATGAGTCTTACTTTCTTCATCAGGAAATTCAGAACAACAAAGCATAACTCTTTTCCTCCTAAAGTCACAGAGTAAGAAACAGAAATATTGTTTAATAAAATGTGCAGGATATTTTTATGTAAACTTTGTATATATTTTAAGTGGTATAGTTTATAGGACAGCTCACACGTCACACAGAAACTAGGTCAACTACCCCGAGATGTGCTTATGTTGATGGGCCTCTGAATCTGCCCAGATAGAAAGAACATTATAGGACTAGTTAACTCAGATTGGCTCCTTGATCTTAGTTGTAATGGGTAGTCTTACCCAAGAGATGTGCCTAAGGAAGAGTTAGTCCTGCTTTTTGCTTACCTTTCTTGTCTCCAGACAGGAAGTGGCTGTGTCATTTTAGTGGATTTTATTGTTTTATGTATAAGCAATGATTTCACATTTATATTACTGAAAGAATGTTAATCTTTGGGAACAGGCGTAATACTTACATGTATTTCTGTGCCTTAGCTTCTTTACCTTTTAATACATATGCCTCTTATTTTGAAATAAACTACTGAGTTCACATACCAAAGATATTTTAAAAAATGTGAAGCAGTGATTCCATGTGAATTATAGCTCTTTTACCTTAGCTCAATGCTAGGACACAATGAGGCATATAGAAAGTAAATGATGAATGACTTAAATGGTTCAAATTTGAAAGATAACCTTTCAGTGTGATGAGAATACCCACTGTTAATTCTCTACACATAAACAAGGCCGATTGACTCATTGTCTGTGAGGTTTGGAAGAGAGTTGGATAATCGCATACTTCTCCTCTGTGAATGAGACCAATGCTCTCTGGTGATCAAACCAATTAAAATCATTCTTCTGGATTATGCATGGGTAATGGACAACATTTTAGCTATAATAGATGTACATCAGGGTTTTTCAACCTTGGCACTATTCATATTTTGGGTAAGAAAAGCCTTTGGTGTGGGGCTGCCCTATGCATTGGAGGATGTTTAGCAGCATCTTTGATCTCTATTTATTAGGTACTGATAGCAACAACCCCCACTGAGTTGTGAAAAGCAAAAATGTCTACAGATAGATTGTTAAGTCTCCCCTGGAAGGTGGTGGTGGAAAGGATGGTGCAAAGGATTCTGGGATGCTGATGATGTTCAGTTTCATCATATGAATGTTGGTTGTACATGTTTGCTTGGTTAGAGGAAATCATTAAGCTATATACACATGATTTGTTCACACTTTTGTATCTATAGTGTTTCTTAGTAGAATTTTAATTCTATTAAAACCTAATTCCAACTAAGACTTCATCAAAAACGACCAGTATGTTTTTTGGGCACTTGCTTAAGAACCTGTAGGTAAGGAAACGAAGGATGGAGAGGTGCTGTATTGGCATGTGAATAGACCACGGGTCACTGGCTCAGATGATGACCCTCAGGTGGACTTGACACATAACCGATGGTCCAATAGTTTGTGAGTGGTTTGGCTGGAATTCTAGTCAAAGTATTTTCATTTCATGGTTTATACTTCTTCAACTATATCAAACCAGCAGGCAATGTTTGATTTCAACCATGAAACAGTAAAGAACAGAAAAAGCAGGAGAAAATAAAGGTGTAGATGTTATCAGGAAACAATTTTAAATATTGGTGTAAAGTCTAACTTTCACTATAGCTCATGGGAAGGTAGTCTCTATCAACTAGCTACTTTTTACCCAAGAATAGTTCTTTGACTGAAAGAATGGGTAAGTGAAAGACCACATTAATGAATGAATACAGAGCGAAAAGAAAACAGATCTGAGATGGTGGCTATAATCCATCAAACAAATTCTTTAATGGACTTTGGTTTTTCATGTTAGTAAACAGAAAAAGTATATATATGTGTGTAAAATCACATACATGTTTGTCAGTGAGTATATATAAAATGCACGTGTGTGTATATATATCTCTCTCTCCACCCTCAACATATTCGGCTTTCAACTACAGGGACCTCAATAGCCCTGATTACAGCTTACGTTGCAGGCTACACAGAAGCGCTGCTGATTCTAGCTCTGGCATGGCTCCTGTTTAAATAGACTTCCCAGAAATCTCGGGCAGCTTGCCATGGTAAGGAAACAATTTACGTCAGATTTTGAGCAGGGGAATCCGTCAGGGGTGGGGAGGAAGGCGGAGGCGAGTCGTTAAAGGTGGTAAGAGTGAGACTTTTCGTGGACCCTACAGCTGATCATTATTTCTCTGACTTAGTGGAGGGACAAAGCAGTTATTATTCTTCTTTGGCTTACTAATGCCTCAGTTGTTGTATTCTGAAAGCCAATGTGGCTGCCTGCAGATTCCTTTGGGGACACTGAGTGAGTCTGAATATGATGCTGAAGAACTGTTTGCTAGTGCTCTTGATGGTTTTCCATAGTTAGAAGATTTATTTTTATTAATTATGGATGGTCTTCAATGTTCCCTTCAGTTCAAAGACTGGGATCAAAAATTCCTCTGAAATGATTTAGTCGAATTTCTTCCCATTGGAGAAATTGCATAAGAACAACAACAGGCTCATTCTCCATTTAATAAATGTTTATTTAATGTGACAGATAGTATCAGGATTCTATTCAATATTCAAATACTCTTTTCCTTTTCATGTTAGCAACACTCTCATGGGATTTTTAAAGGGGAATCATTATGTCCATATCCAACAATAAATTTTTATTGGTGTAAATCAATCATAACAATCTTTTTTTTTTTTAATTTTAAACCAAGAACATGTATTGGTACATTCTACATACAATGGTCACATTCATTACATTAATTCTGTACCCATACATGAATTCTTACACTCTCAGTGTTCTTGGAAACCCTAGTTTACCTTGTTCTGGACAAAGAGATCTCAGAAAAGTAAATTTTCCTGCTGAATTCTTAAGGAGGTGTTGATTTTCTGATTAAAAACCCACAACACTCTGCACTGGAATTTCTCATTCTTGCCTTGAATATGAACTTGCAACTATGATGTTCATAGTGAGAAAGCTGTAGATATTATTGATCTACTGAACCAGCAAAAGTAACCTCTTACTTCTAGGCAGCTTGTTTTATGAAGAAAACATAACAAATCACTATGGTTAGGTTTTCTGCTCATAATAAAAAAAATTACACATCGAAGGTATACTCTGTTCCAGGTGCTGTGTTACAGAAAGGGTGTGGCAGGCAGAGATTTCCTGTCCAGATTACTCTCTGAAGAAAGCCGCAGCTGACTGGTGTGGGCTGTGATGGATGCACAAGTTCAGGCACCAGTACCATCCGGACCTGTCTTAGCTACACAGAGACACCATGCCCAAAGTTATAACTCTCCTCTGGTAACCTAGGTCTGGTACTACATGAAGTAAGAGCATAGAGACTCAGTATTTAGGCCAATGCAGGGCATTCTAATATGAGGCACTCCAGGACTCCCCACCCTTGTTCTGCTAGCATTGCCCAAGTGGCTCGAAAGGGAGTAGCAAGGAAAAATACTCTCAATACACAGAGCTCTGGGTGTTGTTTCTGGAGGAAGGGGCCAGGGAATAATAGAGACAGCTTCAGCAGGCAGAAAATCAGTAAGGACACCGCTGAACTCTACAATACTATGAATCAACTGGATATAATTGTATCTATGTACTACTTCATCCAACATTAGCATCTTGCCAAGATAGACCACATTCTGGGTCATAGAATACACCTTAACAACTTTGAAATAATGGAAATCACAGCCTCCATGATGCTTCTAAACTTTTCAGTGAATGCCTCTTTGTGTCCAACAAAATGTTGACCTCATAGCATGTGGAATATGAGCCATCTTCACCTTTACCCTTTCACTTATAATCGTGGCTTATGATAAGAATACAAAAAGGATGTGTTTGTTCTTTTAGTGACTAAAATAAAAAGGGAAGTCTTTTGGGAAGAGTCGACCTGATTGGATGAAGCAGTTTTTTGGATAATATGATGGTGTTAATGTCAACAATACTAAATTTGTTTCTAATTAGTTTATTTTAACTCAGCTCTACTTTTTACTGTCCCAAATGTATCTCTTTAGTTTCGATTTTAAAATGAATAAGGCCTTCCTTATTCATTGAGTGGTAATCAATTTCACACGAGATAGATTTCTAAATATTTTGTTAGCCTTAGAAGTGTTTTTGCAAATATTATTAATTATTTTGAACAGTGAACATAGTAACAATTCAGAATTGAATTTTCTGTCACCTTTTAGCTGAGGGCCTAAGTACGATCCTCTCAAAGGCTCATTGGGTTCATCTGGAAAATGGGTGCACAAAATATTACCTCATTGCATTATGAGAATTACCATCAGCAAATACCTAGAACATAACAGGGATTATGTATGTCAGAATAAGTGCTGTCTATAAAAAACTGCAGCTGCTTGTGGAAAATGCCAACTCTGTGGGGTAGCTATATGGCTCATTCTATTGTAACAAGTATAAAACCAAGTGTGACTTTGTGTGTGAACAGTGCACTGTAAGTAAAAATGGATGAGCTGCCTTTCTGGGAGACCACGAGACCCTTTTCTTGAAACATTTCAGGAAGGTGTACCTAATGGTTTTGAAAGTCCCTTCTACCACTGGAGCCTTTATGAGATTGGAAATTCAGAAATTCATCATTCACTCATTCAGTGAAAATGTGCTCTGTTAGGTGCTATTTGCAAAAATCCCTGACCTTGTAGAAATTTATATTGGAAAGAGAAATAAATGATTCAATATTTACTATAACAGATGATGCTATGTACTGATAAAAGGCCTAGCATTTTAGCTGGATCTGTGTTTTAAAACTTAATTTAGAGCACTGCTCAATTTCAAACCTCAATGGCAGGAAGGTGAAGAGTTTGAAATTCAAGGACCTTTACATCTCAGATGTTTCCTTATCTTATAGCTTTTAATATCATCTTATGCAGATGGATCCCAGGTCAGTTGAATAAATTAACTAATAGTCGATAAGTTTCATCAGGGATAAGATGATTTCTATCACTGGAGTTTAGTATCCTTCATTAATGTGTACAGGTGATACTGCGAATTTTTCCCCTCTGCTTAATCAGGAAGAATAAATCTAGGAGGAGGGCTAAACAAGGTCAAAGAGGTGGAAAAAAGCTACAATTTGCATTCTAGAGTACATGATTGTATGTATTTATACACACCTCCAGGGACATAAGAGGAAAAAGCTCTAGTATGCACAGATAAGATTTTCAAAGTTCCTAAAGCAAAAAACTGAACTATTTAATCCACTAAGTGAAGGAAGGTTAGCAATAAGCATCTGCCACTAGGTAATATAAATTTCTTTTTATCTTTTTAAAATCAGACAACCTTTGTATAATTTAAAATAGCGTTTACAGAACATTTTGGCCTATTTCAAAGCTTAGGCTGTGTTTAAACAAAGACACAAGAAGTTTTGGTAGGTTCAGCTTCTTACATAATTTTAAAAGTGATTTTTGCATTTATTATTAAACAGATTTATTCACGCCTGGACAAACCTAAGAGGTAAGCAAAACAAGTCTTAGAATTCCAGGTGCTGGTAGGAGAACCTAGGAATTGATGTCAAAGTTTTTCACCCATGCTCCAGCCCCGGATATCTGGAGGACTTGAACGCGTTAATGGGCATACAAGGAAGTAAAGCATGGGCTGCATGTGGCACCCTCTGCTCCTCTCTTCATACTTAAGCATACTAGTCCCCAGAATGGGGTGTAAGGCTCACAGTCCAGGAGAGAGGGAAAGACAATGTTTGCAATAGTTATAAAAACAGGGAACGGAGACAGCATCATTAGAAAGTTATAGAGTATCATGGGAGTTTATGGGGGAACATTATCACATTAATGTTCGTGTTAGAGAATCCCATTTAGCTGCCAGAAGTGGGCATTCTGGGTAGCTGTACTCAGTTCAGCTGGTGTGTGTTGGGGTGGGGGGTAAACAGAATCACAGTAGTCTGTTGTTCCAGATGATGGACCGAGAACTTCCCAGAGATAGCCTTGTCAGACTTGGAGGGCAGAAGTCTCAGCCTCGAAGAATGTGCCAATGGGGCTGGGTTCCAACTCAGAGACCCATCCTGGGAGGTGAGTCTCGGTACCAGGAAGTCTCAGGCAAGCAGAGTGAATTGGTCATTCTCCCTGGGAAGTTGTGACTTTGGATGAGGCATTTGTGTCCTCCTGAGCAGATTGTGAAGGAGCTGATGGCCAGAAGTCTGGCAACCTCTCCTTCACCTGTGCATCAGGTACTTCCTTCCTGTAATGGGGCTGTGGGGTCTGTGCCTGTCAATGGTGCTTGCTTCCTCCTTGGCCACAGGTATTATACCCTTTTGTGGTTAAATACATTTGTCTCAATAAATTTCAGTGCCTGGCATGAGGATTGCAACATGACAATAATCAAAATGTTAAGCCAGTATACACATTATCCATGTAGCTAATCCTTGCTCTGTTCTTTCAGTTTCTCTATTGTAACTGGCTCTGAAATTCTTAAAAGTGTCAATGTTATTTCTTCAGGCAGAGATTCAGGGAAACAGGAATATTTTTCTTTGTCAAGTTTCAGGAAGGGAGATCCACAGGGGCAAGTAGGTGGCAAGAACTTTAAGTAAGGAAGAGGAGCTGTCCTAGTTCATGGGTTACATGGACCTGGGCTGGGTGGGCGGGCAGCCCTGAGGGCTTGTTTGTTGCAAGGCATCATGGTTCCATAGGCAGCTTTCTTCCTTCCTTCTATTCTTGCCCACATTTTAAAGCCATCAGTGAGCATGTGCTGGATGCTGATGAGTTCCTCACCAGAAAGCTCCCTACCCTGAAGGGAGAAAAGATGAAAAGGGCTGTTAATGGCCAGAAAAGGAAGTGGTTGGAGTGACTTCCACAATTCTTTGGCTTTTTAAACTGAGGATGACTAGTTAAATAATTTGATGCACAGACCCTGGCTACTATTCTAATGAGCTCTGGTAAGCTGGCACAGAAAATTAATGATAATAAATTAATTCCAGGGAATTCCATTTTATGTGCTCAATTATTAATGGTATTACAGTGTTATTAATGGTGTCAATTATTAATGGCATGAATAATTAAGGAATCACATCCATGCTACGAGGTACAAAGCTTCCAGTGTTGGGCAAACTGCTCAGAATAAATAAATAAACATGCTAAGGTTCAGATCTATAATGTTCAGCCTTTAACATGTGTCTCGGGAAACGTGGGTCTATCCGTCTTCTGAGATCCCTGTTACCAGGACTTTTCCACAAATCTTATAGTATGGTAGAAAGGGGTTTGGTACAAGGGGTAACATTTCTTCAGCAGTTCTAATCTTCCATCTATGGGGAGACCCTGCCTGAAATTGTGACTATGGAAAACTCCAAGTGGGATCAGGGAGAGCAGTGTGAATTCAGTAAATCCAGGAAAGCTGAGTAGGTAACTTAAATATGAATATTCAGTATAGAGTTTAATTTGACATACAGCATCCACCCCAAGCAGCTATTGTCACAGCTAGTGCAAATTAGATTGGAGTTACAGTAAATCTAAATGTGGAAAGAATGTGTAGTGTAGCTTCCGTGGGGTGATTACCTGTGTGAAAGTCTTACAACATCTCTCTGAGTCTCTGTTTCCTCTTCTATATACAGAGAATAATATTTACTTTGAAGGCTATGTGCCAAAATGAGTGGATGGGACATAAGGTCTCAACAAATAGAGTCTACCATTGCTCTATTGATATGATGAAGATTTTGTGACCTAACTTGCTCATTTTATAGGTGAAGAAGTTGAAGGCTGAAGGATACATGTGACTTGTCACTAAGTTGATGCTCAATTGTCTTTGCTCTGGCTCCTGTAGATTGCTATCTTCTACCATTTTACTCTCTGTTCCAGGAGTCAGTCTCCATGTGTGACCTTGACAGGACTGTAGTGCCTGGACACCCCATCTGGGTGATGCAGCAGGAGGCAGGAAGAGGGAGGAAAATGTAGCCAGGGTATTGGTTTTCTTGGCTTCTTTCTTGACTCATGCCTATCAGCTAGATGCATAGCTCTGCGGAAGAATACAAGTATTCTCAAAGTGCCAGACTCTGTATGGTTTTCGTTTTCAGGAGTCCTGAACGTGCTCCTACTGTTGGCTTCTTCCAGCATGTGAATAGAAACAAGTTTGCTGTGAACAGCTCTGAATTACTGTACTATCTCCTTGTGAAAAGTGTTCATCAAATTATCCTACTTTGAGTGTGCCTGACAGATGTTTGAGTGTAATTGACAGAGATGAGACTGGAATCCAGAACTCCTGATTTTTACTGTACCATCTTTCCTTTGTACTCACGTAACTTTCATTCACATGCACATTAAACTGTCCACTAAGAACGAGGCCGGCACTGGGCATAAGAGATACAAAATCAGTAATACCAGTGCCCCTACCTCTAAAACACCATGGGGCTTTACTTTAAAGTGAGGATTAGCAATTAGTTTCTGTATAAGAAATTCAAGAGCAAATCTTTTAGGCATTATTCTGTATGTCTGTTGCAACTACTGAACTCTGACATTGTGAAGCAGAGGTAACCAGGGACAATACATCAGCAAATAAGTATGGCTGTGCACCTAGAACATGTAATCATGATCATGGAAATTTAAACTTCACATACTTTTCACATGTCACAAGCTATTTATCTTTATTTATTTCCTCCAAACATTTATAATATATAAACGATTCTTAGTTTGTGGACCCTACAGAACTGGACAGCAGGCCAGATTTGGCTCTCTGGCCATAGTTTGTTAATCTCTGCACTAAAATGTGAAGTTGGTATTGATAAGCAGAGTTAAGGAGGCCAGACATTGGCAGGAGGAGACTGGGAGAGAATTCATAAAGGATGTGAGATTTGCCCAGGGAACTGATCAATGATAGAGTCTGTTTGACAGAGAAGAAGGGAAATGCTTTTAAGGCACAATTAATGAGCAAAAGCAAAGAATCACAGAAGTGCAAAATATGTTCAATGGTGGGGCTGAACTGGAACAGTCAGGGCCAGTCTATGATTCTACCATGTGCCATGTCTGTCTAATCTTGGAAGCCAAATAAAATTGGGCCTGATTAGTCCTTAGATGGAAGAAGGAACTGGTAGGGCAGAGAAGGGAAGCATAGCTATGAGGAAGAGAAGAGACCCTGGTAGGGGGAAGATCTGAGCCATATCCTAGAGGACCCGAATCCCTGCTGAGAGATTAAACTTAGGCAATAGAAAAAAAGAAAAGAATAGTGAAGTGTTGGGCTGCAGCTTTAGGGAGACCTGACGGCAAAACACAACACTGCCACTTGCAAGCTGCATGACTATAGGGAAATTATTTAACTTCTGTGAGCTCATTTCTTAACATGCAAAACATTCATCATAGTAGCTGCAGCTTGGTTACAGCAGAGAGCATTATGTGGGGCAATGTGTGCAGACTGCTCTCAGCAGTGCTGGCTCACGATCAGTACTCAGTGAAGGTTTGCTATTATTAGCATTATCATGATTAGGCTCACTGACGAGCCTGGCTCTCACAGTGTGTTCTCTAGTCCAGATTCAGAGCACTCCTTGCCATTTGCTGATGGGGATGGCAGCCGGAAAGTTGGCAGTCCTGAAGTGAACATAAGGTTTCCCTTCTTGCACACTGATAACATCAGCTCTAATGAATCTGTACTGGCAAGACTCCATTTCTTTGGGTCTGGAACTTATAGACCTCCGGCTCATTGGATGTGGAGCCAAGTCTCTACTGCTTCGGTTCAGACCATACCTTCACAGAGTGCTTGAGAAAACAGCATGCCTTTTGTTACTTAACAAAAACATTTTCTTTCCTGTTTGGGCTGAAAAAGAAGAGTACAATGTTTGGATAATTTTTATTTTTAACAATTCTCTCTTGATTCTCCTGACCACTGGCCTTCAAAGTGTGGTATCCAACATGTCAAATGAGAAGAAAGTCAGAAACAAGTGAGCATTCTGGGTGAATCACCTGAAATATATATGTCCCATCTTTCCTAAGGATGCCAAACTTACACATTTGGTGATTCATTGTGTCACAATCTTAAAATAGTTCGAATTTGATTTGAATACAATATTATATTTGAGAGGACTTATCATTTCACTCCTGAAACACTTCAAGGGAACTAACTAGTGGTGAGGAAGAGGAGCAATTACTTATATTTTTAAAAGAAAAAGTAATATTTAATTACCACTCGGGCCTTTAGTTGAACCATTAAACACACTTTAAGGACACTATTGAAGGCAGTAATTTTAACTCCATTATTTGACACAAATGAAAAAATTCTTTTGTATAGGTAACAAATGTTCATTGTACAACTTTCGGGGTAAAAGTCTATAGAAGAATACGACAATTACTTACATCCCTAAACTCTTGTGTTTTTAAACATTAGATATATATATGTTCTTCAAAGTATTCTTGTTGACATATTGTGAAACTGGTAAGGAAGGAGAGGCCAGAAAAAGAATGGGGCAATGATGAAGGCAGAATGAGAGCTCAGGTGTAAGTTGTGGGTAGGTAATGCTATTGCCTTCACCCCTACCCTGATGTGGGAGGCATGTGTTTGTCCCTCACTTCAATCTGAGTAGGAGAAGCTTCCAGAGAAATGCTCAGAGTGTGGGGTGCAGGGAACCCTAAGGTTCTGGTATATGTGCTCACCTGCAAATCTTAGCAGGGCTGAAGCTTTTAGCATCCAGGAGGCATAAAGTGAGGTGTACTGGAGAGGTATCACAGGGATGAGGAACAGGTCTGAGCTGGTCACTTTAAAGGTAACCCATTAGAATTACAGTGGACTTCTCAATACAACCTTTAAAGGCCAGAGAGTTTTGAGTTAAGCATTTCAACCACCCTTCCTAAACCAAAACAAACAAACAAAACTTTTCAACCCAGACTAATATATCCTGCAAAACTATCTTTTAAAATTGATAGAGAAATGAGGATATTCCACAACAACTAACACCTTAAAAAATTCATGAGCACCAAACAAGAACTCCAAAAAAATACTAAAGAATATCCTAGACACAGACATGGAAGCCAACAGATCCAAAATATTCAATGGGATGAATACATCAAGCAGAGTGAGTAGTTAAATAAAAATGGAAAAATACTGTAGTTGACAACAGAAAAATAATACAATGACAGAAATAAGAGAACACCTTTTACTAATAGTTCTCAATGTAAATGGCTTCAGCTCTCCAATTAGAAGACACAGATTGTTAGACTGGATCAAAAAACAAAACCCATTGGTTTTCTGTATACAAGAGACTCATCTAATCCAAAGGGAAATTCATTACTAAAAATAAAAGATTGGGAAACACTATTCCATACACTTCCAAAGCAAGCAGGGGTAGCAATTTTATTCTCAGACAAAGCAGACTTCAGGCTAAAACTTATTAAAAGAAGCAAAGAAGGACATTACATATTAGTTAAGAAAATAATTCAACAGGAAAGGATAATAATTGTAAATATTTATCAACCAAATCTAGGTTCATCCAACTTCATAAAACACAGTAGTAGACATAAAAGATCAAATAAAAAACAGCACAATCAGTGTGGGACCTTAATTCCCCACTTTCACAAATAGATAGATCAACTTAACAAAAAAGTAATAAAGAATATCAGAGATGAACCACACCCTCAAGCAACTGAACTTAATGTCTACAAGAGTGTTGTATTCTGCTATAACAGAATGCACAATCTTAGTAGCACATCGGACTTTCTCCAAAACTGACCACATGCTAGTCCATAAAGCCTGCTTTAATAAATACAAAAGAATCAAAATCATCCCATTTATACTATCAGATCACAGCACAATGAAACTAGACGTTAATAACAGAAAAACCACAAAAATTTTGCAAACTACTGAACATTAAATAACACACTCCTAAGGACTCAGTGGATCACAGAGGAATCCCAAGAAGAAATTAAATAAGTCCTAGAATCAAATGACAATGCCAGTGAAACATACCAGAACTTATGGGACACAATAAAAGCAATCCAAAGAGGGAAGTTTATAGATTTGAATGCTCACATTGGAAAACAGAGCTACCTGAAATATATAACCTAATGATGTGCCTCAAGGTCCTAGGAAAATAAGAACAGTCAAAATTCAAGCCTGGTACAAGGAGGGGAATCATAAAGATCAGAGTGGAAATTAATGAAATTGAGACTAAAAAAAATTAAAAAGAATCAAATTCAAAGAAATAGTTTTGGAAAGAACCAAATAAACAAAACATACAATCCTTAGATAAATTTACCAAAAGAAGGAAAAAAAGGCCCAAATCAGTGTAATTAGAAATGAAAAATGCAAAACCACAATGGACACTGCTGAAATCTAGAGGATAATTAGTAACTACTATGAAAAACTGTACTCCAACAAATTGAGAATCTTAAAGAAATGGAGAGATTTCTCAAACATATGAATTACCAAGAAAATATAAGAAGCCCAGACAATTCAGTAGCAGGCAATGAAACTGAGGCAGTAACACAAACCTCTCCCCCCAAAAAAAATCCCAGGACCCAATGGATTCACCACTGAATTCTACAAGAACTTCAGAAGGATATAATGCCAATATTCTTCAAACTCTTTAATGCAATTGAGAAGGAAGAAGTACTGTACTTCCATAGTCATTCCTAGAAGCTGGTTTTATCCTGATTTCAAAACAAGACCAGGATCCAAATAAAAGAGATGACTATGGGTCAGTGTCTTTGATGAACATAGACACAAAAATCCTCAACAAGATACCAACAAAGAGAATTCATTGAATCAACAAGAAGATGATCATTCCAACACAGACTTCATCTCAGGGATGTAAGGATGATTTGATATACACAAATCAGTAAATGTAGTACATTACATAAACAGAAGCAAAGATAAAAATCAAATGATCATCTCAATAGATGCAGAAAAACCTTTGATAAAACCCAATATCCATTAAGGATAAGAACTCTGAAGACAACAGGTATAGCAAGACCTTATCTCAATCTGATAAAAGCCATTATGATAAACCTATGGCCATCATCACCTTAAATAAGGAAAAGTTGAAAAC
>PVJO010022267.1:0-28375 GCA_004026905.1 Hystrix cristata | reverse complement strand
CTGTCAACAACCGAGGATTTAACGTACGATTCTTAGTCAGGAGACTGCAATCCTCAATCACAGTTATCTATGAACTGCACTCAGCTTTCTTTGGCCAAATGATGCTGGTCCTGACAGAGATAGACTCTTGAATGGAAGAGGAAAATAAAACCGAGAGCCCTGCTTTCAAAAGGCAGGGAGGCTGGATTTTCCTTCCAGCCACCCAACCCTTAAACAAGAAACTGTCAGCCCTAGCTTCTCTTACCTCATTATAATCCAAAGCAGAGTCATTACAAAGGGCACAAATGGTTGCTAATTCTACAAGACCATCATACTCATGACATTTTATTGGCTTATCATCTTTATGCCTGTCAAAAGAGAAAACACTCTTGAAGCACAGTGTGACCATCACTACTGACCCCTCACAATTAATAACAAATAGAATTTGGGGACAACAGTCTGAAATGTATTTTAAAAAACTTGAGCAACAGCTCTTTGAAATTTGATATTGCACCTGGGCATGGTGGCACATGCTTGGAATCCCAGCATTCAGGAAGCCGAGGCAGGAGAACTGCTGAGATCTCACTACATAGTGAGATCCTGTCTCAAAAAACAGGGAGGTGGGGTGGGGATTTAGCTCAGTGGTGGAGCACTTGCCTAGTAACCGGAAGGCCCCGAGTTTAATCCCTAGCACCCCCCACCAAAAAAAAAGAAGAAAAAATCTGAGGCTGTGTACCACTTTAAAACTCAGCCCTAGGTCTGATTCCCAGAACAAAAAATAAAACTTAAAATATTAAAAGAATTTCATATTGGGGTTAATAGACGAAAACTAAGCATAGAATGCATTTCTGATATACTAACTCCCCACAATGAATACAATCATTATGTCACTAATACAAATAGGGAACAACAAAAGAATTTCTCTGACATCAGGAATCAGTAAAAGATCAAAAATTCTTAGTCAATGAAATTTTCCCCCCACTGGTACCAATGAGGAACAATAAACAGAAAGCAGACTTGAAAATTTGGACTAAAAATGTAGCTAAAGATGACTGATTTATAATCTCACTTCCCTCCCTCTTTTGTCAGTACTGAGGATTGAATCCTGAGCCTGTGCACTTAACTACAACCCCAGATCTTTATAATCTTTTCTTTTGAGATAGGGCTCTTGTCTTGTACTTCAGGCTGGCCTTGAACTATGTAGTCCAGGATGCCGTAAACTTTCACGGATACTCCTACTTCAGCTTCCCAAGGGCTAGGATTACAGGCTTGCACCATCATGCTTGGCTTGTTTTCTTTTACAAAATGTGTTATTTTGTTTTAATGCTCTCCTCTAATAAGGAGTATCAACTTAAGCCACATTCATTTATTTTGCAGTGCTGTGCCACATCTCCCACCCCTTCATGGCTTTCCAGGGTGACCTCAAAACCACACAGACAGACAGACAGACAGACAGACAGACAGACAGACAGACAGACACACACACACACACACACACACAGACACTACAACGCCACATGGATCCTGTACATGACGAGGAGGAGGGTTACTCACACTTCTCCGATGGGTGCGTATGTTGAGCCAGTTATGGTGAACTCATTAAGGGAACACGTGTCACCTTCAACTTTGTCCAGAATGAACATCTATGGGGGGAAAAGCAATAGTACTTAAGAGGTATATTAAAAAAAAAAAATCACAATCTTTATCAGCTTGGGGGGGAAACCCTCTTATTTAGGAAAATAATTTTAATAAAACTCCCCGAGGTTTGGCCTGGGGACTGTCCCTTATCTGACTGCTGTTACGGATTGCCATCCTGTCCTCCCCTTCAGCTAATAGTGAGGCTGTTTCAATCATCAACAGCATCAAAGACACAGGAGACAACCCTGGCTCAACTGTAGACACAAGAACTCTGCGTCAGCAAAAGGTCAACGCCAGTGAATTCGGCTATTTCAGAATGCTCATGATTTCAAATTTCCACTGGTTGGTTAAGAAACTGGTATTAGGTAGTCCTGTCTCAGAGCTAAGCACAAAAGCTTGGGAAGAATAAACTCATATTTCATTTATTTATTTTTTTTTTTGGTGGTGCCGGAGATTGAACTCTTGTGCTTGCAAGGCAAGCACTCTAATCACTGAGCTAAATCCCCAGCCCATAAACTCATATTTCAGAGCTGCATAAACACTCCCTGAGTAAAATCAGACAAACTGCTTTTCTGCACCTCCCCACTTACTTTACTGTAGTAACAGCTCATTTTCTATGAAGATGCCCAACTGCATGTCTACAGTAAGGAGCCACCAGGGCTAAGTGAGCTGCCTTCTCCTAGACAGTACAGATGGACTGGTACTCAGAAACTGATTTTCTGCCCCCTGCCCTTCTCTTTTTGGTTGTGCTGGGGAGCAAAGGAGGACCTTCTGCATGCATGGCAAGCAAACTGCACCATTGAGATTCAGTCCCAGCCCGGGAAAGAATTCTTAACGTTACAGAGGAACCAAACAGACAGGCGTGGTGGTGCAGGTCTGTAATCCCAGCACTCAGGAAGCTGAGGCTGGAGGATCACTGCGTGTTCGAGGCCAGCCTATACTACAAAGCAAGACCCTGTCTCAAAGGAGAAAAAGAAAAAAGAATTTTTCAAAGAGGAATTTTTAAAATGTTAACCCAAAGAGGACATTTTGTTCTTTAAAGAATATATCTTCAATAGCATTTCAAAAATTGACTCATTTTCATTTTAAAATAACTTCTTTGGCCTCACACGATTTGTTACATAGTAGATAATTTAAATTCCAAAATCTTCATTTGAAAAGCAGACTCAGAACTAAATCAATCCTGGAACAGAACTAAAACCTGAGACATCACATGATTAAAAAAATAAAAATCAAACACAATGGAATTTAACACACCTTAAGCAAAGATTCTAGTTCAAACAGTTGGTCAAATGAAAAAAAGTTCTGTGGTCAAAGTTACACACAGCAAGATCCCCGAGTCCTGCTGTCTTTTTCTAATGGATACAACACCTAAAAAATGAAGTTCATCGAAAATGCTCTGTCCAGGGGTTGGGGATTTAGCTCAAGTGGCAGCAAGTGCAAGCCCCCTGAGTTTGATCCCTACCACCTCCCCTACCCAAAGCAAGCTTTGTCCAAAGATGTTTGGTGTTTTACAGAAAAGAAAAACCCAGAAGTTAACTGTGTTCAAGGTTACACAATTACTGAGTGGAAGGGAAGACTGGGTTTACTTCCCTGTAAGAATATCCAATTTTGCCTCTTAGAAAAGTTTTATGGGCTGGGGTAATAGTTCCCTTGGTAGAGTGTTCAACCTGGCATCGCAAGGCCTGGCCTCAATCCCCAGCACCACAAACAGAAGTTTTATGACCCTCAGACATGCCATTTAACTTCTTAGTCTTACATTATCTAACCTGTTGAGCAGGACTACCATACAATTCAAAGAGAGTCATATGTGAAAACAGATTAATTGCATTAAATATCAAAGCAAATAGGCATTATCACACTATATCATACTTTTTCGTTAATAATTTATTCCTAAGATGTGGAGTTCTTTGGGTCTGTACCAGTCTAAAATATTCCAGAAGACACTCAGAACTGGGTAATGAACATTAGCTAACGCTAAATGTACTTGAGCATTTTACACTGTGAGCAGGTAAAACATTTAGGATCTGCAGGATGGAAACCTCCTAAGTCAAGGGTGATTACACAACATCCCTGCAGAAAACTGCCTGTGGAATACAGACTGCCACCAGAGAAGGAGAACTCCTAACTCAGAAATGTACCCTTTTTCTTTACTATAAGAAAACATTTAAAATCAGACCACTTAAGGGGGAATTAAAGAGGAACAAAAATATTTTATAATGAACTAGGAAACTGAAAAGAATGTAAAAATTACAAATTTGCACATTGCTTACTTTCACTGACATAACAACTGTTCTGAGGAATTAAAGCTTCCAAGCCAAGTTTAAACAGTTTACTAGGGGAAACTAAAGAGTACACATGAAATTCCCTTTCTCCTTCTGAAATAACCAATATGACCAAACTGTCTTCTAGTCAATTCATCCAACTTTTTAGTTGAGAGTAAGAATCTCTATAACTCAGTCAATCCTCTTCTCCTGGAGAAACCTAAGACAAACCTAGAAGCTGACCACTTGAGAGCTGAGATGTCCCAATCTGCTTCAAACATCTGTCCACCATCTCTGAAGGTGGATTTAGTCTCCAAAAAAAATGGGGGAAGGGTACCTTGGGGGAATATAACTAAAATTATTTTGAGCTAGATACAGAGGTACAGGCCCGTAATCCCACTGTACTGACTTGCACTGGGGAGGCTGAGGCAGGAGGATTATCTCAAATTTGAAGTTGGCATAGGCTATATAATGAGTACAAGGCCAATCCGGGCTAGGGATTTAGCTTAGTGTTAAGAGTGCTTGCCTATCAAGTGCAAGGCCCTGAGTTCGATTCCGGGCACACACAAAAAAGGCCTGGCTGAACTAAACAGCGAGGCCTTGTCTCAAGAGGAAAACAAAAAACAAAAAACAAACAAACAAAAAAACCCACCAAAAAAACAAAACCAAAACCACACACAAACATGAATTTAAAATTAGCAAGATAAACATTCATAGAGTTTAATGCTAAAAGAAAAAGAATTATCTAAACCACTCTCTCAGTAAGGCCAAGGGAATGGGTGCACCCTTCTAGGGTCACATAGGGTTACTACTTCATAGGCCCGCTCTGGGAAACCCAACACTGTCTCTGCTATGGCAAGGGCTTCAATTATGTGAAGGCACAGATCTGTACTCTGTAGAAAACAACATATAATTTTACTTCCCCACAGGTACCAGTTTGTAAGCTAGCCTAGCAATCCTCATCTAGTATTAGTTCCTTAAATTCTCTTGTAATGCCAATTTACAGATTTCTTGCTAATTAATGAGAAATAAAAATCTTGCCATGTGTCCACTCTACATACAATATTTATGAGTTATGTGGATTCTTATTATACTCTGACTTACACTAACCTATTTTAGTAAAATCCAGGTAAAGAGAATTTTTCTAAGCAGGGTCCTGCATCGCCTAGCCTGCTCTCAAGGTAATGTCCTCTTCAACTTCCTGAGCGGCTAGGTTACAGGGTTCATACCCCTGTGCTCCATTTAAAATGAATTACACAAAAGGTGAGCTTTGCCATGTAGCTCAGTGGTAGAGCACTTACTTAGCATGAATGAGGCCTTGGGTTTTATGCCCAGCACCATAAAAACAAAACAAAATAAAAACTGTACCATTATATTATTTCTTCAGGTCTTTTTTTTTTTTTTTTTCCTTTTTATGGTACTAGGGGTTGAACCCAGGAGCTTACACTGTGTTACAGAGGCAGCCTACCACTGACCTACATCCCCAGCCCTCGGACCATCCCTTTTTCATTTGGTTTTTTGGCCTATGTTGTTTGGGTTGGCCTCAAACTTGTAATCCTCTTGCTTACTTTTATGTTATGGATATAACAGATTAGGACTTCAGGTAGGAAGTTAACTAGCTGCTTCCTCTGAAGCTCATCTGTTAACATACATACATCTAAAAACAGAAAGTCAAAGGAATCAAAGAGCATCTAGTTAACTCCCTGATAGAAGTTATCAGCCATGACGATATCCCTCGTTTCTTAAAGACAGTTTCAGAAATTAAATGATTAATTCTTCAAGTATCAGGTTGGCTCAAGCCTCACACAGAACAATTTCTAAAACAAAAGTTTTGACATCATGGAGTATTTTGGGGACAAGCACAGAACCAGAGTCTGAAAAGGACTCTTACCCTGCAGACTGACATCTGGTTGGTAGTAAGTGTACCAGTCTTGTCTGAACAGATAACAGAAGTGCAACCAAGGGTTTCCACAGACGGAAGACTTCGAACAATGGCATTTTTCTTTGCCATTCTGCGAGTTCCAAGGGCCAGGCAGGTGGTAATGACAGCAGGCAGACCCTCAGGGATGGCTGCGACAGCCAGCGCCACTGCAATTTTAAAGTAGTAGATAGCACCTCGGATCCAAGAACCCCCATGCACTGGATCATTAAAGTGCCCGATGTTTATGATCCAGACTGCGATGCAAATGAGAGAGATGACTTTGGAAAGCTGTTCCCCAAACTCGTCCAGCTTCTGCTGCAGAGGTGTCCTCTCCTGTTCCGTTGCAACCATTTCATCTCGGATCTTGCCAATCTCGGTGTTAACTCCAGTTGCCACCACTACTCCCATGGCTTTCCCAGCAGCAATGTTTGTACCCTAAGGAGGAGAGGAGAACAGGTCACAAGATCAGTATGCCCCACTTGAAATAGTACCAACCAGTATAATTCAGACATTGGATTTTGACCAGGGCACCGTGATTCCTCATCCTCTTCTACTGGGGACTTCCCAAGGCTGCAGTGACAGTAAACAACCCCTCATGCAGGCAGTGCAATACCCCCACCTCCCCAGACTTGGTCTGGAGTCCACACATTACCCACCTTCTACCCAGCTCCACACTGAGCCCTCTGGATTTCAGTTCAGGTCAGCTTTGGGCTCTGCAGTGCTCCAACCCTTCTGCAATCCCAATTTGTCAAACTCCACACAGCTCTCAATCCTATGCATTCTCCCTCTCTGGCTCCAACAGTACACCCTGCCCTACTCCTATCAGCTATAAGGAAAGGCAACCAGCCCCAGATGAGCTATCTTGGGGGTCAAACACCAACACCGAATCAATGATACCTGTGTGAGTGTTCTCCTTCCACCCCGCGTTAATTCCTAGGGTCGGAATGGTATGGCTTTGTTACTGCCACTGTAGCTCTATGGTGCTTTACTTACTATGGGTAGTGAAGCTCTCCCACTGACCCACAAAAGCCGACTACTTGAAATACCCCTCTAGACCGCAAGCAACCAAAACCCATACATTTTTGCACCATTTTAAAAACTTTCAAATCAAAAGAAAAAGCAAAATAGTACAATGAACATCCACATACTCTTCACTCAACTCACCATTACTGGTTTGTCATGCTTGCCCACTCACTCTCTTCAAACACACACACCTCACTATGAACATCAACAGCGGCAACATCCACATTATTCTGTAAACACCCTTCACAGGCTGAAGGCATTCCCAAACAGATGTACTTTCCAACTGTTTACACATACAAGTTTAAACATGTTCAAGCTGATCATTTTTTTGTCCTCAAAACTTACCAATCAAAACAAAAGACATCTAAGTCCTATGTTCTACCACTGTATTTCATTAGTTTCTTTGTTTGGGGATTGAACACAGGACCTTATGCATGCTAAGCAAGTGCTCTGCTACTGAGCCACACCCCTGGCTCTGTTAACTAGTATTTTCTGACAGCTCACACTGACCAGGATGAGTACCATTATCCTTTGGAAATAGCCAATATTTTTAAAAGTCTGATCACTAAAGGTAACAAGTGAAAAACATTTGTGGAGCTCTGAAACTCTGGGACTGTCTCTAAACAAAATACATCTGAAGTCAGGTGCACACCTGTAATCTCAGCTACTTGGAGGCTGAGGCAGGAGGATTACAAGTTTGAGGCCAGCCTAGACAATGTAGGAGACCCTGTCTGAAAATTGAAATAATAGTTCAGCACTCCCTGGATTCAAACCCCAGTACCAAAGACAAGAAAAACCAAAACAAACAAAAAAACCAACCCAAACAACAACATAAAACTTACAAAGGGTTCAGGGTGTAGCTCAATGGTAGAGTCAGTGTTTAACCTGTGTGAGGCCCTGAGTTCAATCCCTAGTACCACTAATACCCACCTAAAATTTGATAAAGCACTTACAGAGAAGAGCATGTTCTTCTTATCTTGGTTTACAGCCCGTGGGTCAGGGACAGGGTCAGTGTGCTTGATGACTGAAACAGATTCACCTAAACAGGTTGTGAGACATAAGGGACAGTTACACCTGGGAACACTCATCCACACCAACCCATTACCATTCCTAAGATACTGTCAATATCTTGAGATATTGGGAAAGGAACATTCAGAAGAAAACTAGGAAAATTTAGTAATGAAAATTAATTCCACAGCGAAGTATTTCAGGAGTTAGCAATGCAATTTCAAAATAAAGGAACTTAATTTTGAAACAAAATCTGAATTGCCTTCCTTTGCAATGACTATCTGACAAAAGATATGATTCCTCAATTAGTCTAAAACTACAGTGTGGTTATTTAGCAGAAAAGGACATTCCAGATCCTCTGAACAGAGAGATTTAAAACTAGCAACCACTTCTGTAGACACACCAGAGAATTACATGCATAAACCCAACCACTGCTCCAACATTTAAACTTGAACTGCTTGCAGCTTTGTTGCTGCTAAAGGGAGTTTTACCAGATAAGCTATTCATCAAAACAAAATAAAAAAGGCCAAGGTTATCTCATGATCTAGAATATTAGTTACTTTCAAACACTGATAATCAGATAAATGTCATAGCTTTTAAATTTTCTATTTAATTCAGGTTAGCACTATTCCTAACTTTCATCTGACAACCTTACTTCCAGTCCAGCTGAAACCTCCACCCTACATTGTATCTATATCACACAAAAATGGGAAAATGTTCCAAACAATTATAAACCTGGAAGTGCAAACTCCAGGTAGTGCAACCGTTACTTTTTTGGCTAACTTTTGTTAACTGTACAATTGCTTACTGCAAATTATGTTAGATGTAAGATTAGAATTCTTCCAGTGACAAAAATTATAGCACTTGGGTCTATTTTTCCTGCCTGGAGAAAGAGCACCGAGTAAGTAATTTGCTTTCTACAGGATGGGGAACTAACAAAGGAACTGATAACCTTTGTAAAAAGTAAAACAGTGATTTTATTTTAAAATCAAACTATTTTTAACTAAAAAATAAGTATCTTAGGATGGGGTGGGATACCAAAGGGTAAGGGCTAAGAGCTGACTACACTGGGATGGACGTGAGAAAGTGAAACCTCAGAGACTTCAGGTTTTTTTCAACACGTAATACTTACCAGTAAGAATAGACTGGTCGACTCTTAGAGTTGTAGACTTGATGGAAGTTAATCTTATATCAGCAGGAACTTTGTCACCAACTAATTGGGGGGGGAAAAGGCAGCTAAAGTGAACTTCTGTTACAATATTACCTAATGGTGAGTGTGTCTCCAAATCAAACACAATTTTTTCAGGAAACAAATAGCCTATATAAACAGTGCAATATGGCTAGGTGTGATGGTGTGCACCTGTAATCCTAGCGTTCTGGGAGGCTGAAGCAGGAGGATCACAAGTTTGAACCCAGTGTGGGCAATTTAACAATTTTGTGAGACCCTGTATCAAAATTTATAAATAAATTAAGGGGGGGCTGTGCTCGCTTCAGCAGCACATGTGGGGGGGCATGGCACTAAGAACATAGCTCAGAGCAAAGGTCCTGGGTTCAACATTATCAATAAGAAAAAAAAAAAAGCAAGTAAGCAAATATATATCTATTATGTATCTACATATCTATCTATATAAAAAACACAGCTTCATAAAAACTCCTCAACTAGACAGATACAGGAAGCAAAAATAGTGATATGCTTGGGAAAACCTTTATTCTATGAAAAGTTTGTCTACACATGCTGAGACCTGGAAGCTTCCACTCTCAATACTATGCTGAGATTACGGCTGTGCCATTAGGCTTGGCTTTTCTCTTTTTCACAGTGCTCTTTTAAATTAAAAGATGCTAATTCACACAAAACAAACTCAACAGGCCAGGGGTGGTGGTGCACACCGGTAATCCCAGCACTCTGGGAGGCTGAGGCAGGAAGATCACCTGAGTTCAAGGTCAATTTGGGCTACATAGTAAGTTCAGGGCCAGCCCCAGATACCTTGTCACACATGTCAGGGGGGACCACCTCAAACAACAATGACATGAAATTACACAAGGCCCTGAGTTTGATTCCCTGGCACACACACAAAAAAGTAGAAATGGACTTAGTTGGCAATGACATTCTTATACAGCATGACCATAAGATATGGAAGTTCCCCAGTTTTAGTAAGTTAAAAAAAAAATCAGAGATATAAATCACTACAGGCAACCCATGAGTTAAGTGTGTAGAGATTTGCAAAACTCCTGTCAGTGTGCAGCTACTGAGGGAAACACTGGAGGTATGCCCTATGACTAAACATTAATTAAGTCAGGTAAGAGCAACACATTTACTACTTAACACTCAGCAAGCGTCCCAGGTTTTCTGGCTACCCTGTATACCTTGCTAAGTACAAAGTAACAATTACCGCAAACTTTGGTGGGCAAGCTGGCAATACATTATCAAAACTGCAAAGCACCATGTTTGTTGTGGCTTGTGTCTAGATGTCCCCCCAAAAGCCTCAGGCAATCATATGTGGGGCATTTTCAGAAGTGGCTGGATCCAGAGTGTGTGATTACAAAATTATTCCACTGACTGCTGGCATAGTCCTGCTGGGATTAAGGATGTGATACTAGGATTGAGGGCAGGTAGTCTGGATAAGATAAAGGGGGCAGAAAAAAGCTGCTAAGACTCCTCCCCTTGCTTATGCCTACCTGTCATGCCACCCTGCCTCGAATCCAACTGATTATAGACTGAAATCTCTACAAGTTGTGAGCTAAATAAACCTTTCCCCCTTCAACTTTGGGTGTCAGGTATTTTGCCTTAGCAACGAGAAAAGCAACTAAAACAGTGTTTTACCCACAAATCATTTTAAGAGGAATTTATTCTACAGACATTACTCATAGACTATGTAGTTAATTTACAAGTTTTTTTAAACATTAGAAAGATGAGATGATTCTCTTCACACTAAAGTAAAAACTTCCTCTAAGACACATTGTGTGTGTGTGTGTTATTTTTTTAGACAGAGTCTTGCTGCATAGTCCAGACTGGCCTCAAACTCATGCCTATCCTCCTGCCTCAGCCTCCCACGTCCTGGGATTACAGGCATGTGCCATCACTCCTGGCTTCGCACTGTATATTCAGTGAGGAAAAACAAGATATGAATGGTACTTCTGAGGCTGCCACCAGGAAAAAGAAGTACCTCTGTCTGGGAAGGTGAAACAAACTGGTAATGTTGGGCTGCTGGGCATGGGTGCAGGGAGACTTTTCACCTTACATATACCCTTTGTACTTTTTGAAATATGAATTATCAAATAAATAAACCTCATACACACAAAAAATAAATAAACCTCTTGCACAACTTTAAGACTTTTTAGCCACATGAGCATTCTTTTCTGGGCTAGAAAGGTCCTTCAGTAGCTCTTAAGAGGTCCACATCTTAGCCTCAAAATTTCCTTGGTGTGACTAAAGTAAAACACCACAATATATACCCAATAACAGATAAAGCCAATGTCTCAATGCACCCTGAGAACAATGCTCAGCATGCTCTAGAGATTCAATACTCAAATATTCCTGAGTAAGTACACATGTGCATGAAAACAATTTTACATTAGTATATGTAGAGGTGGGGGTGCACCTCTAGTAGACATTTGCCTAGCATGTGTGAAGCCCTGAATTCAATCCCTAGCACTGTCCCCTCCCACAAAAAAACACATCACACCAAGTGTAAAACAGCCTTCTGTGTCTTTCTAAAGAGTAACTAAGGAGGTTTTGAAGTACTAATGCAAAAACAAAACAAAAAAAAGTACTAATGCAAGCGCAGCTCAAAAAAATTTTACTTAAGTCAAACCTTCATTTTCTAGATTTACCCTACAAACTGAATTGGATTATGTGTCACAGGTTATAAATAAAATGGCAAAAGAGGCATCCTCTCCAAGAAATAAACATAGGATTTGTTAAATAAATTTTCAATTTAGTTCCAATTTCCTGTGCTTAAGAGCTTTTAAATTCAAGAAGAATACAGCTTGCTTTTTAAAGTTTAGTGCACAAAAAAACCCTATAGCCTGAGTAGGTGATGTGGCCACAGGCAGCACAGAAAGAGTTTGTCAATACGTAATCTCAAGAGGCAAAGATCGTCCTTGCATTTGACTGCAGGGACACATAGGTTAAGGTGAAATTCCTGCTGGAAATGCTTACGCAATGAACAGCAATATTCCAACTAAATGAACTAGGGCCTTTCACTTTAACAGACTTCTGCTCACATTAGGGAACACATCTAACAGATGATTAAGACAATAAAGTAATCATATTCTAAACTTCGGTCACCTTTAATAAGCTAAAATGCCCTATTAAGATGAAAATTTAAAACCAAATTAAACTTGTTTTACTTCTGCTTGTCTATAACCAGATTCTTAATGCCCTTGGAGCATTGTGTAACGAGTCCAAGTTCAACGATATGTATTATGACCCTAAATGGAAAATTTTCAAATATTCTTTGATGTCTGAGGTGATTTATGTCATGATCCTGCAGGAGCAAAAAAGACATCTGTCCAATGCAGCATAGAGGCCCTCAATCTATAAACCCTGCTGTACTTCTGTACTGTAACTATTAGACTTCTATATATAATAAGTGCTGGTAGAGCATGTGCTTAGCATCCAGGCAGCTTCTGGTTTGATCTGCAGCACCATAAATAAATAAAAAAGCCAGGTATAGTGGCACATGCCTGTAATCTCAGCTACAGCACTTAGGAGGCGGGGGCAGGAAGATCACAAGTTTGAGGCCAGACTGGGCAAATGAGCAAGATCCTGGTCTTAAAAAATAAAAAGCGCTAGAGTTGTAGCTCACTACTCCCTGGGTACAGGGAGGAAGAGGGGACAAGAAAATGTATTTTCAGGCAATAAATCACGAGGTTAAATTTCTTGGGTAACACGCTAATATTATCAGAGTTAAGATGGGACAAATACCATATATGTAAATTATTTTATACAGTATTTTCTCCTAAAGATCTAAATGTATGAAGGTTGTCTCTGCTGCACAGAAAGTGTGCTGATATACACTTAACTGTTAAACAAATACTGAAGATGAATGCCCCAAATGTCAAATGCCAGAGGAACAAATAACCTAAGAAACCCTTAAATTTTTGTCAACTTTTCTTCCACCTCACACACAACTGCCATTCTAATTGTCAGTAAATAAATATTTAGGAATTAAAAGCTGATTTAAAAAAGTTGATGGAGGAGGGCTTTTATGGAACCCCCTTCCCAAAAGTACATATTCATTCAATGCACCCAGAGTAGAGCCTAGGAATTCATATTAAAAGTTTTCCAAAGTCACTAAAAAATTTAAAAATTAAGGAAAAAGTACACAACCACAGGGTCACAGAATCTGTTAAAAAAAAAAAAAAAGAAAATAAATGCTTGTTTAGAAAAAAAATGTTTGAGAAATAATGGAAGGAAAAAATGGAAACAAAGCTTTTGTAAATAGGGAGGGAGGAGGGGGTGAGGGGAGGGGAATGGGAAAAAAAGAAGCAATAAGATATGTCATGTACAGGTACAAATCCCCTATGATGAATGTTATCACTATGTACATCTAAAATGTACCATTAAAATTAAAAAAAAAATGTTTGGGCTAGGGATTTAATTCTAGTGGGAGAGTGCTTGCCTAGCAAGTACAAGGCCCTGAGTTCGACCCCCAGCACCAAAAAAAGAAAGAAAAAAAAAATGTCTGATACACTGAACACCAGCTCTGGGCTAAGAAATCTTCACCCCAGCACTTAAGAAACGGTTGCCTTTCAAACAAAGGGTTTGTGCCTAAGGAGCAGGTAGCACTGTTCCAACTCTCACATCCAGTAACATACCCTGATGAGGCACGTCAACGCCCCCAGGACAAGCAGTAGTGGAAAATCCTTCCTCTCTCGCCAAGGGAAAGCACTGCAATTTTTTCCTCCCAATTTTTTTTTGTCTCTTTGGGTTGAGGCAGGTATAATAAAAGAATAATCTGTTATAAACTGCCTTCCACTTGTTTAACAATCTTGACACTTTTCAAACTCAACTCTTGGATCTCTCACTCCTTGGCTCTTTACCTTGACATCACAATAAAGATTTCCACTATGAACAAAATCCTCTGAGTACACTTTAGGTTAACTAAGAGCCAGGTCAGGTGCATGTAAGAGTCAATTAAAATTACTGTGGAAATCTTTTCTAAGAAAAAACTTTATGTGGAAGAGCAGCTATTTTCACCTAAATGCCACCAGTGGTTCACTTTAAATGGCTCCTCGGAAAAGCAAGTCACAATAAAATTACCCTAAATTTCTTAAGCATTTAACTGTGACTCAAACATTTTCACTGTTTGCAACTTAAGTCATAAATTGTGCACTCATGCAAAATGAATGAAATTCTTCACTTGAGATGACCTAGTTGCTAACTTCAAACTATTTCCAGGCCTCAGGGTGAAA
Organism: Hystrix cristata; assembly: GCA_004026905.1. NCBI lineage: Eukaryota > Metazoa > Chordata > Mammalia > Rodentia > Hystricidae > Hystrix > Hystrix cristata. The sequence continues at coordinate 14,125 of PVJO010022267.1, read as the reverse complement.
AGGGAGTTTGCTTCCAGTAGGGGTTTTGGGAGTATACCCTCTGAACACACTCCCAGCGGCTTGTGAGACACACTGTGTTTGAAGATTGGAAAGGAGGCCAAGCGGTGGTAGCAGGCCTGCACTCCTAGTACTTTAAGAAGGTGAGCAAAATGGTTACAAGTTCCAGCCCAGCCTGAGCAAGTTAGTGACTTGGAAAGACCCTGTAACCAAAAAAAAAAAAAAAAAAAAAGGCAAATGTGGGAAAATCTTTCAGTAGTTTCTTCCTACTATTCAAGATATAGTATCTGAACCAGGGTTTATAACCAGGTGCAGCTGACCTTCTGACCACTCTCTGCTCCCTCTGAGCTTCAAACAAAAGCCCTCAGTTTCTCAGTGCTTTCTGGTCTTTACCATCTCTCCCTTCTCCAAACAGCAAGGTTCTCTCTAACTCTCAGATCAGGCTGGTATCCATTTCGATAGGCCAGAGTGTGTCCTTCCCCTAGCACTGGTTTTTTTTTTGTTTTTTTTTTTTTGTTTTTTTTGGTGCTGGGGATTGAACTCAGGGCCTTGTGCTTGCCAGGCAGGCACTCTAACCACTGAGCTAAATCCCCAGCCCCATCCCCTAGCACTGTTTTGAAGTACCTTTACCACCAGACCAAGAGGTCCACGAAGACTGGACCACTGGGACAACCACTGATTTTCCTGCCACAAGCAATGGACCACGAGATGCAGTAGTTGTCCAAGTATTTATCAACAAATACCAAATACTTGCAGCATACATACTTCCTTTAATGTACAAACAAGAGACTCACAGTTACTACCAAGGTAAGAATATTGCAAATCTAGAAATGATGAAAAATCAGGATGCAGAGATATCTGAGACTTGGTTGAGGTAAAATGAGGTTTAATAATGACAGCTGCTTAAGCAGGGCATGATCAGGAACACATATTATACCAGCACTCAGGAGGCTGCGGCAAGAGGATCACCGTGAGTTTAAAGGCCAGCGTGGGCTACACAGTGAGTTCAAGGCCAGCCTGAACCACATAGGGAGACCCTGTCTCAAAAACAACAACAAAACAACAAAAACAAAGTTGCTTAAATTCTACACTGAAGACTAAAAACAAAAATGAGGCAAGTATATTTTATGTCATAAGGAATAGTTTACAGTAAAACTGACCAAAAAATGGTCTCATACAGACAAGGTTCTACTTACTAGAGGTACCAGAGGCAGTAAGGTAACCCAAATTAGATGTTGCGGAGGCTGCAATGTGGCACTCAAGGATTAGAGTGCCCAGTAACCAGCACAGCTACCATACAGATTTTTTAATCACAAAGTAAAACAGGTTTTACAGGTGAAACACCAGCCCTCTCTTTCCCTTCATCCAATAAATATCCCTCAGGCTGTTAACAGCATTTCTTACATGTAACACTTACTAAAAGTTCATTAAAATAAAATCAGACCTCTTTTACATTAGAATAATAGATCTCTTTTTTTTTTAAACTAGGCTCTATAGTAATTATCACTATAATGTGGAGCATTCTGCATCTATATTGGGTACTGCTATAAAGGCATTATGGGCCATTAAGTTCAATCTTCACAAACAAGGTACTATTATCTTCATTCCCAGTTTACAAAGGAGGCACTTTTCAAAGTCATGGTATTTTACAGTCACCCCAGGAACTCAATCTCCAATTTCATGCCCATCTAATTTTTCCTATCACAACATAATGAACACCGTTATGCACATCTTTTACTTCTGGAGGACAAAACAGAATTCCCTACAGAAGTATACTAATTCTCCAAATTTACAAGGTGTGACAGAAAAAAATACAGCCAGCGTTTAAATTAAAAAAAAAATCATCAATCCCTAGCACACACATACAAAAAATTCATTACAGTAGAAGACACACTGCCATGAATTCCCCTCAAAGTACTGCCCCTTCCCTGCAAACACACTTATCCTATTATTTTTGCCAGTGCTGAAACAGTTCTGGAAATCTTTTTATGCATCATTAGCTGCACTGTGATGGCTGCCTCAATGTCTTGAATTGCTTCAAAACCTTTACCTTGCATGGTCATTTTCCCTCTGGGGAAGAGCCAGAAGTCTCACAGTGGCGGATGAGGACACACTGCAGTGTTTTTAGGAGACTACCTTTCCATTGGATGGCACTCAGCAGCACCATTCACCATATTATTTTTGACTGTCCCTCATTAAGACACAAAAAAGTTACAGATGTCTTTTACTGTAATGAATCATTTTACAACTTAAATACTTACCATATATTTTGATCATACCTCATATCCCTGCCATTTTTCCATTTCTCAATTTTCTAACAATTCTATCATTGACAATGCCAAGCATTTTTCACATTTTTCAAAAAGTAGTATCTTCAATATTTTACACTTATGAAAAGTGACCCCCCCCAACCATGTACTTTATTTTTTCCAAAATCTAAATCTCAGTGGCAAGAATGGAAAGGTTGACATTTACTGGTACTGTGACTACCACTGAGTCATGGGGAGTGGGGAGGAGGAGATTACAGGAAATCAGGAAATGCTAGCCCTGTACACTCAGGTCAGGCTTCCAGATCAACTGGCTGGCTCACCATGGTAAGAGAGGGTTAGGGAGACCTTCCCAGAGGTCCTCATTTCTCAGAGTTCCTAACATCTTAGCTATCCTGACAGTGCTGGGGACCTTAGGTCTTAAAACTTTACTTGTAAACATCTATACTGATTTTTTGTTTTAGACTACTTTACTTTTCTGCTTATACATAAATTCTTAAAAAGAAGAATTTTTTGAGATGTTGTGTCTGTCTTAGAGATGTTAACTTCAGAAGTGACAAAATATATGGTATTTCGACTTTTATCTGGATGCAGGTGTTTTAGACTTGCATCTCTAGACTGTATTCCATCCTCCTTATGAAACAACTCCACGTAAGGGGAGAAGCTGAGAGAGAACACACATGCTCACACTTTTCTTAGTTACATCTCTTTGCTTTTGCTTCTCTAACATACATGCATGATTTTAAGAAAGGGTAAAAACTTTGTCCTAGCAATGTCTCATCAACACTATGTCAACTGCTCAAACCAAATAGCAGTTACACTATTTAACCAATTTCAATGTTTAAACCAAAAAGCTAGCACGCTGGGCAGACAGCAAGGGAAATCATGTAAACAAACCTTTGAAATTATGCACAAGATTTTAAATGTCTTTAGAGAGCATCCATAGATTTCATTAATTCTCAAAAGGATTGTGATCTAGAAATGATTTAAGAACTGATTAAGAGCTACCTGAGAACTTGTTAAAAACACAGAATAATCAAGACCATTTCAGACCTAAAGAAGCAAACTGAACAGTTTAACAAAATCTCCAGGTGATTCCTACGCATATCAAGTTAGAAGTAATGTTCTAGGTATTCCAAATAGCTGGCCAAATAAATCTCCAAGCTTTTTAAAAACAACTCTCATTTTTAGATTTTTGAGATTTTGTACAGAGACTATATGGAAGACAACACTCAAAATATTTCCTAGATGGACCTTCACAAAAACAATCTGCCAACCCATCTGGCTCTACAGTGTTGAGGAGCTCAGCAGGTATGGATTACGTGTTTATTGAATGTTCAAAGCCAAGCTGCTCCGATCCCAGTAGCTTTCCTTCTTCCTTTTTTCCCCTCAGAGACAGGGTCTCACTATACATCCCAGGCTGGCCTCACCTTGTAGCAATCCTTCTGCCTTGGCTTCCCCAGTGCTGGGATTACACACATGTGCGGCCATCCCTAGGTGCAATGGCTTTCTAAAAGCAAAGCAATTCCAAGACACGTGGCCACACTACCTGAATTTGACATATTTTAGAGCTAGAAAGCTCCTTGAGAGTCTACTCTGTCCTGGTACAGAAGCATGCCCCTATAGTCCAAGCGACTCAGGAAGCTAATGTGGGAGGACAGGGAGTTCAAGGCAGTCTAGAACAACCTAGCCAAACCCTGCAAAAGTCTACTCTGATTACCTGATTCTGTAAAAGATTAATTTACTTTATCCAATGTTGTGGACAGTAAAATAATCCAGGTTTTGGTACATTAATTGAGCTATCTATTTCACAACTTTGCCTTTTACTCAACCGCTTAAAAAAGCCACCTAATACATGATAGCTACAGGTTAACTATGAAAAATTAACTTCTTCTTCTTTCATGAAGAATTATTCTACGTATCCTTAAAACAATTTTTCTTACAGAACTCTAAAGCAAATGCAATTTCATGTTGAGATTGTGTCATTTCCATCACTTACATAATCTTAAAACTATGACTCGCTCCACAGTACGCTACAGGACAGAAGTCATCCGAGGATATTTATGTCCTCGTGCTTTTTGTCAACTACGGGTTACCAAGATACATAAAGTTTGTTTCAAACAAGCCTGAAAACAGTGCCCTTGAGAAGTCAATACATAGCCCCCCAGGGCATACATTTTAAAACTCCCTAAATTCTGTACGACCCTTTTTGGTCTATCATATCTTAATTCACTTTTATAACATTCAGTAAATACAGAAAGCTTAAAAACCATGATATGTACTTCTTTTAAGATTATACACAATTTTACTATTTCATGTTTCCATCCATCCAGAGAAATAGTTTCCTGGCACTATGATAATGTAAAATTACAATGGCTTCACAAGGGGGTCATTATCTCCATATTTGGCTTTGCTAAATCAATTTATTTGGCTCTAGTATACTTAATACTTTAGTATTATTACTAGTACTTTAGGTTCATGTAAACCATTTGTAATACATGCTCACAAAATTGGACATAGAGGCACATGCCTATAATCCCAGCACTTTGGAGGTTGAGGCAGGAGGATCACCATGAGTTTCAGACCAGCCTGGGCTACACAGTAAGTTCAAGGCCATCATAGTGAGACCCTTTCTCAAAAAAAAAAAAAAAAAAAAAAAAAGATAAAGAGAAACAGAAAAATAATCTGCTGGAAGATAAAATATGTAAAACTCTTGGGGTAGTAAGTGTGGGCAAGAACTTTCTGAACAGAACCCTGGGGCAGAGGAAATAGTACCAAGAATCAACAAATAGCGGGGGTGTGTTGGGGGGATTTAGCTCAAGTGGTAGAGCACTTGCCTAGCAAGCCCAAGGCCCTGAGTTCGATCCCCAGCACCGCACCCCCCAAAAGAACACATGGGATCACAGCAAATTAAAAAGCTGCTGCACAGCATAAGAAACAACAGAGTGATGACCTACAGAATGGGAAAGAATTTCTTGCCATGTATTCCTCAAATAGAGAACTAGTATGTAGAATATATAAGAACTTAAAAAAAAAAAATCAGATTCCCCTAAATGAAAAACTCAATCCAAAACTGGGCAAGAAGCTGGGCATGGTGGCGTATGCCTATAATCCCAGCACTTGGGAGGCCGAGACAGGAGATCATCGCAATTTCAAGGCCAGCCTGGGCTACATAGTTAGTTGAAGACCTGCCTGAACTGCATAGCGAGACCCTTTCTCAAAAAACAAAACAAAAAAACCCAAACCAAACAAACAAAAAAACACCTGGGCAAGCGAAATGAAGATGTCAGAAGTAGTACATACAGCCAATAAACAAATGAAGAAATGCTCAACATTGCTGACCAATAGAGAAATGCAAACACCTTCATTCTACCTTACCCCAGAAAGAAGAGGTATCATTAAGAAATCAATCACAAATGCAGGTAAGGTAGTGGAGGTGGGGGTGGGCACAGCCCTTATACATAGTTGTTGGGAATATAAATGACTTGGGAAAAATCAGTACGGAGATTTCTCAGAAAATTAAAACTAGAAATTCTATTCGACCCAGCTATTCCCCTTCTAGGTATCCTTCCAAAAAAGTTAAAGTTTCATATTACAGAGCCAGGCATGGTGGTACATGCCTGTAATCCCAGTACACTGAAGGTTGACTAGGGAGGACTGCCACAAATTTGAGGCCAACCGGGGCTACACAGCGAGTTCGAGTCAGCCAGGGCTACATCCCCACATAGAAAGAAAAGACATCGGATTACAGTGATACATGCATACCCACATTTATAGTTTGAATCATCTGTAGGAAAATGGATGCACCTTGAAACCATTATGTTAAGTGAAATAAATCAGACACAAAGTTTAAATACTGCATGGTTTCTCTTCTATGAGAAACTCAAAATACAAAGAGCAAAACAGAAGACAATAGGAAGTGGGGAGATAGATCTTTCTCAAGTAGGAAAAGGATCAAAGGAAGAAAGAAGGAAGAGGAGGAGGAAAAGGAGATGAAAAAATAATTAAGGTATGCTATATACACATACCAATTCCCCACAAAGAATGTAATCATTATGTACTGAAAACATGTACCAATAAAAAATAAAAACAAGTAATTACAAAAGGGCCACATATTGTAGCAATGTCCAGAAAAAGTAAATCCATAAAACTTTAAAGTAAACTATGGTTGCCAAGGACTCAAGTGAGGAAGATAAAGAAAGCAATTGATAATTGGGATGGCGTGTCTTTTTGAAAAGATGAAAATGTTCTGGAATTAGTGACGACTGCACAACACTGAATATACTAGAGCTTAATTATGTACTTTAAAAGGATAAATTTTATGACAATGTGAACTACATTTCAATAAAGCTGTTTAGGGCTGGGGATTTAGCTCAGTGATTAGAGTGCTTGCCTTGCAAGCACAAGGGCCTGAGTTCGATCCCCGGCACCACACACAAAAAAAATAAATAAAAAATAAAGCTGTTTAAAAAAATGGTGAGCTGGGTGTGGTGGCACACACCTGTAATCCCAGCACTCTGGCAGGCTGAAGCAAGAATTCAAATTTGAGTCCCACCTGGACAATTCAGCAAGACTCTGTCTCAAAATAACAATAAAGGTAGGGGTATAGCTCTGTGTAAAGGACCTGGGTAGACCCCAGGGCCACCAAAAGAACAAACACAAAAAAATGCAACCTGGGCCTCCAATAAATTGAAATATGAAAAAAAAAAAGAAAAAATTGAAATATGATTAATACACATGTTATATATATATTTACCAAGTATATTGTAGTATATTGGCAAATTAGCTGTAGTTGAAGGCAGACAGAACAAACCACAAAGGAGGTTGGAGATTTAGCTCAATGGTAGAGGGCTTGCCTAGCAAGTGCAAGGCCCTGAGTTTGATCCCCAGCACCCCAAAATAAACAAACAAACAAAAAACAATAAACCACAAAGCTCACCTCCTGAATTATAAAAGAACATGCACCTGTACAGTAGTTGATGGTTAAATATCAAACACCTGCAAAGCTACCACACTATCCATATAGTTTAGCTGTTGCTGAACACATGCAATATTCTGCACAAGCATGTACACATTATCTGAACCTTCTCTACTCTTCTAATTTCACCTTTCAGTCATTGACAAACTTGTGACATGTCCAACCAAGGTCACAACAGTCGATGTTACAGTTTGCCCTTAAGGTACTCACTGCCTAGTAGAATGACAAGAGTGTTTAACAAAATATCTGTTATCTAAGAATAGGTCAAAACGGTTAAAATTCATGAAGAAAAAAACATAGTACCCATGAGCCCAACATCACATGTAAGATTTCAGCAAAGGACATGCTTAAGAGTGGGTGGGGGAAAGTATTAGCACATCTTAGGAAGGATTCAGAAATGTGTGAAAGGAAAATGTGTATATTCTGTAGCAGAAGTAGATAATACAGTGATCTAGGATGAGAATTTAAAATTTTTTTATTAAACAGTTTTTGATTATTAAACTTTTTTATATTAAAAGATAGGGAATGGTTGTATAAGAGGCCAAAGGAAGAGGCAAATGAGAAGTGAGTATTTCAGATGGGAGATGACGAAAAAGTTCTGGAGATGGATGGTGGTAATGGCTGTATAACAATGTGAATATATTTAGGGCTGGAGATTTACCTCAGTGGTTAGAGTGCTTGCCTTGCAAGCACAAGGTCCTGAGTTTGATCCCCAGCACCAAAAAACAAACAAACAAACAATGTGAATATATTTAATACCACAGAATTAAACACTTAAAAACTTACAAACACAGATAACATGGTAAATTTTGTTGAGCATATTTCACCACATTATAAAAGGGAGACTCCAGAAGACTGAAAATCCCAAATCAGACACACTATGGATCACCATCATTTATCATTCCTAGACTACAAAATGCAACAAATAAAACTAACACAATACAGGGGCTGGGGATTTAGCTCAGTGGTTAGAGTGTTTGCCTTGCAAGCACAAGGCACCGAGTTCGATCCCCAGCACCAAAAAAAAAAAAAAAAAAAAAAAAAAAAAAAAAAAAAAACAACAACCTAATACAATACCAAGAATGGAATTACACATTGTACAAGAAGTCAGGTAGATTAGCTCATAACCTAAGCTTCCCTCTGAGATTTATACATTGGGGAAATTAATAAACTATAAAAATATGCCTAACTTTCTGAAAAAAGGTGAGAAATTTGGTGGTACTGAAAGGCAGGCCTGCTGGGTTTGGTGGTACACACCTGTAATCTCAGCACGTGGGAGGCTGAGGCAGGCAGATTGCTGAGTTCAAAACTGGCCTGAGCTACATAGTAAATTCAAGGCCAGCCAGAACTACATAGTGAGATTCTGCTTTAAAAAAAAAAAAAAAAAAAAAAGGCCTGTATGGCTGAGCATTAAAGAATTGCCTAAGGGGCTGGGGATGAGTTCAGCAAGCACCAGGGCACTTGTCTGGCATGCACAAGGCCAGAGTTGACCCCCAGTACCCGCAGAAAATGAAATTACATAAGTCAGCAGGAGCTATACAATGCAAAATCTATTAGGTCAAAGAATTCTGTATTTGAAATGCAGAAAGCACTTAAGGGTTTCTAGCAGATGAATAAATGGCATGCCTTTTAAGAAACCACTCTGGCTACTGTGTTGCACGGACTGGAAGAAAGCAAAGCAAGCTGGAGTTTCCTTAGGAAAGGATGGCAATCACAATGAAGAGAGCAAGAATTTCAAACACTTGGGTGTATCCTGGTCCAGTCAATGGTCTGAGAGACAAATCAGCAGGTAAGAAAGGGAAAAATCAAGAAGACCCCAAGTTTCTCTCAGTCAACTAGATTGTCAGAATGACTTACCAGAATGGGAAAGACTAGAGAGAACCAGGATTCAGAGGAACAAAGAAATAAAAACCACTCACGCTGAAGAAAAACTGGCCTTAGTTTATCTTCAAAAGAGAGGATTCCTTGCAGCAAGGCTGCAGCTTCCTGTGTGCTGTTTATCATTGTCCTCTACTGATGTAAACTATGGAGAAACACTATGGAGTAATTTAAGTCTTTGCGTAGACCCAATACATTGAAACAGCCCAACCAGCATAAAACATTCTTCATTTGAGGGGCTGACCACATATACTCAGATGGAGCTGGAGAAATGGTAAGCATAAAGTCAAACCAAGCTGGGCATGGTGGTGCATGCCTGTAATCCCAGCACTAACACAGGAGGATCGCCTGGAGTTTGAGGCCAGCCTGGGCATAGTGAGTTCAAGGCCAGCCTGAACTACATAGCAAGACCCTGTCTCAAAAAACCAACAAACCAACCAAATAAATAAATATTAAAAAAATAAAGTCAAACCAAATCTCACACATGTATTTAGACTAGGCTATCTACAACCCCACCTACCAGGTACTTAGGCAAAGATAAACCATTTTTTTCTTCCTCTACTACTAGCACCATCACACTCTGCCACCTGACCTAGAAATCCCACAAACAGATTTCATTCACCACTGTATCTATTCAGAGATCAAAACCTGTTCTTTGCATGTAAGTCAAAGGCTCAGTTTTCAACTACACATGATCACAATTCTACATGCCAGGCAAAGTCAGAACTAATATTCTGGGTTGAGATCTGGTAAAAACTTTTAGAGGGCCAAATGTTTCTGAGGTATACTCCTGCTGAGAACCACTATTCATAAACTCCCCTTTGCTGGGTTTTGTGGTGCATGCCTGTAATCCCAGCTACTTGGGAGGCTAAGGCAGGCACACTGCCACGTCCAAGGCCAGCCTGGGCACTTTGGGAAGACCCTATCTCTTTAAAAAAAAAGATTGGAGGTATAACTCAGCAGTAGAGTGCTTGCTTTGCGCGTGAGACCCTGCATTCATCTGTACTGCCTCCCCACGAGAAGAACCTTTCCTTCATTATCCTTATGCTACTACCCTTTCTTTGCCTGGTTTGTTAAAACAGCCTCTCTACCTTCACCATCAGAATTCCCTAACTCACATTTTTTGCTCTTAGAAGTGGTAACTGGTAAATTCTGAAGATCTATAGATTAGACACACAGTAGTACAGTTGTATAGTTTAAAACAAAAAGGTCCTTCATTTTATAAAACTAAAGTAGTTAGGAGTAAAAGGACAATACACCTACAGTGCACTCACAAACATTTCAAGCAAGACTGTCCATATATACACAGATGGAAAATGTACAAGTGATGAAATGCTAACATCTGGAGAATCCAGGAGATTCTCTTACTTTCTTGAAACTTCTAAATTTTATTATTTCAAAATAAAAAATGTTTAGCCAGGTGTGGTGGCACATGCCTGTAATTCCAGCCCTAGAGGGGCTGAGGGAGTTCGAGAAGCTACATAGTGAGTTCAAGGAGAGCCTGGACTACACAGTGAGACCCAGCCTCAAAAAAAAAAAAGAATGAAAGAAAGAGTCCAATACCCAAAAATACTTCATTTTGAATTGTACTCCTAATACTGTTCAAGTCATTCAAATACACAAACTGTGCAATCCAGAGTAATCAACTTACTGGTATACACCCAACAGTACCCATTTTTTTCTGGAAGAACAAACTTTATGAATGAGTACAGCCACAACAAGGCAATTTCAAACAAAGGTGTAGAGCACAGGCTGCAAAGCGCATCTCTTTCAATTCTTTTCATTAAAAGAACAACAATAAAGATGGGACAATATAGACAAAGCTACCATCCCTACGTCAATTTAAAAGCATTACTATGAGCCTTTTTACAAAAGAAATAAAGTGTTCCAAATTCTGAGAGTGTGAAAAGCTATGATAGCTGGGCATGGATGGTGGCGCATGCCTGTAATCCCAGCACTTGGGAGGCTGAGGCAGGAGGACTATTCCAAGTTTGAGGCCAGCCTGGGCTACACAGAGTTCATGCCCAGCCTAAACTATATAGTGAGACTCTGTCTCAAAACACAAACAAAAACAAAAACCAGCAACAACTACCAAAAAAACAACACAAAAAGACCTTGTCTCAAAAAGCAAAACAAAAAACCCAAATGATAAATAAATTTTTAAAAAGCTATGATAATCTGAATAATCCTATATGATGACTTCCTATAAATGAAACAGGCAAAAATAAAATAAAAACTAAGACTGGCTGGTTTGAGGGGCATCTTGATTCTGGGATGTCTGAGAGCATAGGATCTGGAGCAGCAAGAACTAAAGCTCTCTGAGCTTGTGGGTTTACAGATGTCCTGTTCTGAAGCCAGTATCGCTGGCTCAATGTCATACATAAGGATTTTAAGCATGGCTTTTAGAGTCATGAGATTACCCTTAACCCATCAATGCAATACGATAGCTACAAGGACTGGTACAACTTAAAAGTTTGTGCCAAGGACCAAAGCAGGGGGAAAACCACCATTTGTTGTGGTTTGGATCGGTAATATACCCTCAATCCCACTGCCTTAGGTGGGACCCGATCAGAAGTAATCTTTGGGGTGTGACCTAGAAGGGTGTCTACCTCCCTTCTCTCTCTGCTTCCTGGCAACCAGGACTTCAGCACCACAGCCTCTCAGCACACAGTTTCTGTGTTTAACCCTGCGGAATATGTACTGAAACTTCTGAAACATGAGCCAAAGGAAACCTCTCCTCCCTTCAGTTGAGAGTGTCAGGTATTGTGTCCCAGCAAGGAGAACTCTACTGAGATACCATTAAGCAGTATTATAGCAAACTGCTCGCCACAACTATCAAATCAACAGGCACTTTCATCTCACTAACACAAGTGTTGTACAATGTGTGTGAACTAGTAGTAAGTATAGTAACTTCAACTCCTTGTTTAAAAACAAAAACCTCAGCAGGGCACAGTGATGCACATCTACAATCCCAACTACTTCACAAGCTAAGGTAGCAAGATCTCCTGTACCCAGATGCCAAAGACCAGCCTAGCAACGTAAGACCCCAACTCAAAAAACACCCCCAACACCAACAATATAAGAGGAAGTGCCAAAACCATGTCAAAATAATCTTACAAAACCAGGACGTTTGAATATGAAAATGTTGTAACTCAACTACAGTAACTGTTTTAAATATAATTATCAGAGCTGGGGATTTAGCTCAGTGATTAGAGTGCTTGCCTTGCAAGCACAAAGGCCTGAGTTTGATCCCCGGTACCACAAAAAATAAATAAATAAATAAATAAATAAATATAATTATCAGCCATGGGAAAAGGGCTACATTCAGAAACATAATGTACAAAAGAAAAAAACAAACTCAACTCACCAGCAATTTCTACAATATCACCAGGAACTATGTCTTTAGCTTTAATTCGCTGTACACTCTTTCTGTCCTGTCGATACACTTTGCCCATTTCAGGCTCATATTCTTTAAGGGCTTCAATAGCATTTTCAGCATTTCTTTCCTATATAAGAGAAAACAGAAGATAAACACTGTAAACACTTTTCCTACTACTATGAGTATTTCTAGCTCAGGAATCAAAATTTTAACTACAAAAAAAGAAAAAGATAATAGAAGCACACTAGTGATACCTGCATTCAACAACTCACATCTTCAGGCAGTGGTGGCGAACTTACAGCACACATGCCAGAGTGAGGTGCTCGTTATCACTGAAAGCTCTGAAAGGGACCTGATCACTGCTCCATGGCAACAAACGTTTTATAAGGGCACGTATGATTTTATATTAAAAGTGAAAAGGTACAACAGCCCTAATGGGTAAGGGAATGAAACTGTACATGAGGCCAGGAAATTACAGAACCAGTGGGCCCTGGCACACTGCAGAGCACAGCCCTCACAGCCAGCCACACCATGTCACTCATTCCTGCTTTACGCAGAAGACAGAACAGCCAAATAGTCCTTAGCTAGGCTGCCCAGGTTCCACTGAGGCTCTTCATTCAAGCTATGTACCTGGGGGTAAGTCACAGCACACAGATTTACTACCTTTAGTAGTTGACATCTTTCAAGGTCGTGTCAGGTATGATTTAAACTGGCCTGATCAAGGTCAAGGACATGTTCCAAGAAGAGTGTACTTTACTCCTACTAGAACTAGCAACAGTGTATTTAACCACTTACCACTCCAATTAAATACAGGATGACCAAAAAGAGCACATTTTTCATTAATTTTTATAACATAAGAAGAAATAAAAATATAAAAATAACAATTTTATTCCATACAAGAATTGACTAGTGGAGCCGGATGTGGCAGCATATGCCTAGAATCAGCACAGGCGCGCACGCACGCACACGCACACGCACACACACACACACACAATATTACACAATTAGAAATTTCTTGCCAGATGTGGTGGCACACACCTATAATCCCAGCACTGGGGAGGCTGACGCAGGAGGATAGCTACAAATTCGAGGCCAGTGAATTCAAGGCTAGAGCAAACTACATAGCAAGACCCTAACTCAAAAAAAAAAAAAAAATTTCTTTCAGACACTTGTGATGCCCTGGGCTCAATCCCCTGTACCATACACACACAAAATTTCTTTTAAAAGCTTGAGATTAGGGGATGGGGATTTAGCTTAGTGGTAGAGTGCTTGCCTAATAAACACAAGGCCCTGAGTTCGATCGCCCGTACCACAAAAATAAATAAATAAAAGCTTTGGGTTATACCTAAGTGGCAGAATACAGGCTAGCTTGCACAAAGTTCTAGGTTTGATCCACAGCATTGCCAAAAAAAATTAAACAGGCCATCTTTCTATGAGCCCACCACATTTATTAATAAAACCAGAAGTTAATGATTCCAATAGGAGTAAATACATTTATAAAATGTTTTCACTTTAAGAATAACAGGCATTGTGGGCACGATGGTGGTACAGTACACATCTGTAATCCTAACACTCTGGGAGGCTGAGGTAGGAGGATCCAAATTCAAACCCGGTAAAAAGGGGCGG
>PVJO010022266.1:0-28370 GCA_004026905.1 Hystrix cristata | reverse complement strand
AACACGGACGGGCTCAGGTGGACAGGGAGGCAGAAATGTTTGCACTGACAAGCGGAGGAGAGCAAGGCGAAAGGAGGACGTGGGAGGGACCCAGGTATTCTCCCTGCTCCCCACCTCCAGTCTGAGGGTTTCTCGTGAAGCGCAGTCTGGCCTGAGTTCTCACTTTGTAATTCCCTTTCACTGTAACTTTAAGACAACCTGAGATAGCTTCTAACACCTACGACCCTAAACCCTTAATTTACAGTCAGCAAGCATGCGCTGGATTGTCAGATACAAGCTGTACATCACTATGAGAAACGATCTCCACACACAGAGATTTCCTAACTTGTGTTTGGTGGATAGAAGATAGAATGCGCACCCGGACACCCTAAGCGATTTCAGCCAAAGTTTGAAGCCTGTGGCCCACACAGCCAGTCAAGTGTTGAGCAGGAGCCCAAGAAGGACACCATGAACAGAGGGACATTGAGGTGAGAGAGGCACAAGGAAGAGGCAAATGTTCTAGAATCTCTAGCGATATGTATTTAAAGGACTATCTTGTACTTTGACAATACCTGAAAATATGTGAGCTTGAACATGGTAACTAGAGGGACAAAGCCCTTGTCCCTCCATGCTTCACTCCCCCGTCCAGCAGAGCTAACCTCAGATCAAGATGCCTCCTCAGTTTCAGGGGTTGTGTCTCCACGGCGATTAGGAACCCCGGACACAAACAGAGCTACAGAGTAACATGCAGAATAAGGTCATCAGAGAGTCTGTCTCTGAAAATATGCTTGCTGTATTTAATAATTATTTTATGTTTTTCTATTCGGTTTTGTTCCTATCTTGCGTGGTGAAAGGATCTTAAAGTAGAGCTGAGCTAATTCCATCTTTTGTGACTTGTGGTATTTCGAATTATGAGGAACTTCAAGTTTTGCTCTCCTATCGATACTGTTTCCCAACTAACAACTATAAATTTTAATTGCTTTAGCAAATAACCTCTCAGGATATCTTTGAGGAAAAAAATCTGTTCTGTTCAGTGAGGATTCTTTTTTCCTTTTCCCTCTCCCACTCTTATATACATACACACGTCACTAAGTACTCAGTAACCATATTTACTTCGAACTCTCAAGCTGGCTTTACTTGCTTTAAATCGTTCCGCGGAGCTCAGTTGCTGGGATCCCTGGCTGTGGTCAGGGACACGGGACACAGGTGAGCGGGTGTGGGAGGCTCCAAGAGCCACACGGGGACCACGACCCCTCGTCATTATCTTTGCTTCTGTAATCGGCCTCAGCAAAAGCATATTCTGAACCTTCGACACTCAAGAAAGATGATGTTTGGTGCTTATATGCAGCCAATTTTTGTGGTATTTTCAGTAAGTCGTTTCTCACTAAAATCTGTTCTAATAATTACCACGAAAAAGCAGGCTTGCGGGCGGGCGACTTGCCTGAGTGGGGAGATCCGTGGCCCACACTCCCGCGGGTCGTGGGGGCTCCGGGCCGCGGACGCAGCGCAGGGCCGGCGTGGGCAGGGAGGGGCACGCGCAAGCCGGCTCTTGGCCGCCTGCTTTCCCGGCTCTCGGTCCCCCGCCGCCGTCAGACCGCGCTCCGCGGAGCCTGCAGCCCGCACCCTCGGACGCACCCCTCCCGCCTCATGGCGAGGTCCTGCCGGGGGGACCGCCCGGTAAATCCCTCTCACGGGTGGCTCTGCGACCCCCCACTAGTGCACCTGCCAGACGCCCACTAATACGGAAATAAGGAAGCAAACGCCGAGTCTAACCTGCGAGGGCGCATATGGTTTATCTACAGGATCCGTTGAAATTCCGGGAATTGGCAAAAAAACCTCCCGGAAATGCCGAGCTGTGCCTGTGACCACGGCAGGTGACCAAGACCTTCGTTCTGGGCAGCAGCAGCTGTTTGCATCGGGGTGCACCTCGCGCCCCCCAGAGCCTGCTTACTGCTCTCCCAGGACTCTAAACGCAGGCCTTTACCGCGGCTGCACAGCCTCGTACTCTGGCTTCTTTCTCTCATCCCAAGCTTGGTAACTACCCGTCCCCTTCATTTGCTCTGCTATCAGACCTCAAAACTGTGTCCCCTATGTTTTTAATGATGCCTGGCACACAATGGGCAGTGTGTGAATATTTGTTGAACGAAGAAGAGGAAAATCACTACAAATAGATTCAATATTTAAAACTTATTTTCCTTTGCAATTAATCTGGGGGGCTTCTGTAGGAACTGGATTGTAACTCCTCTTTCCTCATACAAATCCATATGTTCCAGAATGGTCATGGAGAGAAACTCGTGTGCACCCCTTTACCAAACTTGATTATAAGTTTCCTGTGAATTGTTAAAGTGGTTCAGTACACCAAAAGATGGTACATAAGCAACATTTATACAAGAATAAGATGCCAGGCAGTTTATTTGTTGTGTTCACTTGGACTTGTCCTTCTCAACCACACATGTGCCTAAAAATAAAACTCTGATGTAAAAAGACTTCTCAGCACTATCCCAGGACATTCTCTTGGGTGGACATGGGCAGCGTCAGGTGTTTGCGTTTCTAACAGGTGTGCAGGTAAACCTGACACCGCTGGTCTACAGATCGCAGTTGTGTTTGACAATTATATCCCTCCCTCGAGCAGCAGCCGTTCAGCAGCACTGAAATATAACAGTGATAATGTCTAACATGCACGCAGAGTTTACCCCGAGCCAGGTCCTGCTTAGGCAGCTCCATTGCTGCTGCGTACAGCGACACGGCACACAGATTTCCTCCTCACCGCGATCTTCAAGATTAAGCACTATTTCTAGAGACACTAGGTAATTAGGCTGCCTCATGTCCATTTACTGTAACCGACTGAGCTGAAATTTATCCCAAGTACACAAAATTAAACACTATATCATGGTGTCACTTTGTTACTATATTTAAACAAATTCACAAACAATAATAATAGCCAATATCATGCCCCAATACTAAAAACAGATTTTGTTAAGTAGGTACCATGTCAAACATTTATTATGCAATATTTAGTTCTGTTCTCCCAACAACCACATGAATTAGAATATTTTACAATAGAAGACATTCTTAGGAAATTACATAACTTACACAAGACTTCACAGCCTTGTTTTGTCCTGTGATATTCGTCTGTCAGAGAACCTGTGACTCTCTTTCCATGACTCTTGGTCTACTTCCTAATACAAATTTCTTGAGAAAACAATTTATGTAACATGTAACCCCTTGTGTCTGGTAAAGTGTGTGATGTACAAGTATCCAATTTATAATAAATATCGCACTGACATTTGGAAAAGCTGAACGTAGGCATAGTGACAGTAAATCAGCCCTCTTAGTGAGGTCCCAATAACATCACAGGTATGAAGAGCAACGCGCGGATTCTGACTCAAAACCTTTAAGGTTGCTTAATGACTACACGGCTGGAGAAAAGTTACGGGGTGGAAAATCATGGGAAAAAACCGAACTCATTTATTAGTAGGAAAAAATAAAATATTCTCTGTTCTGGCACTAACCTTCGTCTGTACCTTTAAATGAGATTCTTACTACATAACCAGATATCATTCAGTTAGTAGTTTCACGATTTTAGTAAAAATCCTGTTTTACAGCAACGATAGTACTGGATAAAAGCATGTGACGCATTCCTGGATCAGGTTCCTCACGAGGAGAATTTGTCCGGCTCTAGCATCTTGCTGTTGCTAAAGGTTTAGCATGTGGGTAGCCAGCGGCACCACCCTGGACCCAGACAACACCCTTATCCTTTGTTTAGTTGTCAGAGAAAGAAGGCTGGTGGGCGGATGGAGGGAGAGGTGAGAGAGAGGAGAGGGGCACCCTTCAGACATGGCCCTAGTGAGCAGGGGACGTCTGCCTCGCCTAGTGCTCTAACATACCGAAAAGCCACTGTGTTAGAGTTTATTTTGTGGTCTGGAAAGGAATAAAAATGTCAACAAAGAGGACAACTTTGGAGGTGCTGTTGGCTTTGTTGTGTACAGGAAAGAAATCTCAGCTGACAGAATTCCACTGGCCAGTGCGCGGGATAAAGATGAACCCAAAGAGGAGATCACCAAGAACGGTTCTGGGCTGCACGTTGTGAAAACTGCAAAACCCAGGACAGAACCGCACATAACCCACCGCCATGGGTGGAGTGAGGGGCTGTTTGTGGCTGATTCAGGGCCCTTTCTACCAACTTTTTGATTTTACGTATTTACTCAGACGGCAGAAGAGATACTGCCTTTGACACTTTTTAAAAATATTTGCAAGTAAAATTTTTCATTTTAAATTAAAAAATGCGTCTTCTGAATATGTTTGGCTTCTCAGCAGTTGGACAAAGGTAAAGAAGCTCTCTACTAACTGAATCTCAACTGTCTTTTATTAGCATTAGTCACCTTCTCCTCCCTGGCTGGTCCTGGGTCGTTACAATTTCATGACTTTAAAGAGAGGACTTGGTAACAGCAACATTAGTAAGAGCAGGATACCAAAGACAGGATGAATTGATAGAAACACACAAGAAAATATAGGAAAAGCCACATGCCCCTCAGAGCAAGCATCCTCCACTCTCCAGGAAGGTGCAGACAGCGCGGGACAGATGGCAGTCGGAGAGGACCAGCTTGCACAGCAGCCCTGCAGATCTGCTCAGTGAGAGAAACCAAAATCGACTTCAAACTGTTTCGTTATGTGACTATTTGATAAGCTTTCTTCCTAACAACGATGGCTTCCATGCGCTGAGTGACAGTGCATGCCTGATGCAGTGTAAATGCTGGCCTACGTCTCCTCTTTCCATTTTCTCAAGCCAGTTAAATCATGCTTGGTGATACCAGCCCCACGTGGAGACCGGGAGAGGATCTGAGTCTGGCTGTGGACTCCAGGGGCACATCGCCGTCAGGAAGGGTGTCCAGATTTACAGACTAGCAGATCCCTGACACAGAAAGCTATACAGTACTTCGCTTTAGAGGACTGACCTGATGTTTGTCAGTGCCTCTGCCCCATCCAGGAGGGTGGGAAGAGCTGCCCAGTGTGGTCCAAATGATGAACACTTTTCAGTAAAGAGGCGGGGTGGTCCCAAAGCAGGGATGAGGTAGTTCACCCCTAAAATCACAGCTTCTACATTTATTTTCAGTTTGTTTCTGTGTTGACTCAGCACCCTGCCTGGTCTCTTCTCCGTGGAGGAAAAGCGGAGCTGTTTAGCCCAGAGGGAACCCTCACCTCCCCTACTAGGAGGCTGTAGCTGGGATGGAAGAGAACGGACGGGTGTAGTGTGGGCAGGGTGTGTGCCCTGCTCGTTGCCTGCAGGCCATAGACTCACTCTTTCCCCTCACAGGGAAGCACAGATATCGTCTGCTGCTGTGTGAACATCTTTGTAAAAAGATATTTTCCATGACACAGTGTGTTGGAGGAAAGCTGAAAAACTGCAGGTGTGTGGCCCAATGCAATTAATGATTTTTTTCCTAACTAATACTGATAAATTTTCTGGAATGGGTTAAAAAGTTGTTTTTGTGGGTGAGAATTTGGCTTGTAGACTGATTCTGAAAAACCACCCAGAATATAGATGTTTTATTCAGAGACCATTTAAACCCTAATATGCTACGGTGAAGTGAATTACTATTCAGAAGGCACACTGGAAATCAGCCAGGAGGTTATGCATATTTTAGCTATATTTAACAAGCCAAAAAAAATGTCAACTTCTATTTGGAAAATTTAAAAATATCTTTATAAATCCACTTCAAACCCTCTAACTATAATTCTGTTGACCACTGAGATGCAGCAGCAGCTTTGGTGAAGGTACATTCCTCGGAGAGGCTAGATTTGAAACTGTGCTGTTCAAATTAAAACTAAAATGAAAGTTAAGGTAAAGTGAAATTTACTTTAAAAATTGCTCATCTTCTATATTTATAGGATACCTCAATTTTGAAGTGACAGAGGGAAAACCTAATTTATGTATTGGGAGAGTCAAACCAGAAAGGGGTTGTCAGAATTTAAATTTTTTTTCTTTTTCTTCAAGTGTGATTTTTGGAGGGTTTTAGATATTCTGGTCCATAAGGTAGAAACTGTCTCGGGGGCTGATTCCCACTTCTCTCCCCCACAGTGTGGGCTAAAAACTTGAACACTGAGACCCAGTGAGTTGGAAACATGTGAATAATTTTAATCTTTTCCTGAAGAAGCACTGTGTCCTGTGCATGGTTGTAGAGACACAGTGAGTGCCCGTATAGTCGCATAAAGCTTCCCCTACCTCAGCAGGGGTGGCTGGCCATTCCCTGTGATCTAGAGTGATGGTGAGAAACAAATGCTGGTGAAGATTGCTAAGAATGATCCCCCAAAGCTGAAGCCAAATTTATAGTCTTTTCAGTAAACTTCTCACCAATGAGAGAGATACTGGGCTTCGTGCTAATTAGGTAAATGAATATCATTGACTGATCAAGAAGCAATATGCATCCCAAGTTCATGTCTATGGAGCAAATGTGAGTTCTGATCAAAATACATGGTGAATGTTCAAAAAACATTTTGAATAAATGATAGTAAGAGGCACACTGCCATTAGTCCCCTTCGGAATACTGTCCCATTGCTCTTGCCACTTTCTGAAGCAGTTCTGAAAGTCCTCTTTTCAGCTGTGCCACTGTGGCCGCCTCCACAGCCTACATCAATTCACAGCAGTGACTTTCAGGTCATTTGGACTTGGGAAGAGCCAGAAGTCGCATGGGGCCAGATCTGGAGAACAAGGTGCTAAAGAACACACCGCGATGCTTTTACCAGACTGCCTTTCCCTGGGTGGTGTGCAGCAGCAGCTGCTGTAGCTTTGATCAGACCTGGTGAAGACACTCCGGAAAGTGGACCTCCAGAGCTGCTTCAGAAAGTGCCGAGAACAGTGGCCCCATAATTGGAAGTGAGGGGAGTAATGCCAATGTCACCTTCACTGGCAATGGTATTTTTTTGGTTAAACAAACCCTATTTTTTTGATCAGTCCTTTTTTAGCTTTACAAATATAACCCTACACAGCTGATTATGAAAGTGTGCATAGAAAACTGAAAGACTACTCTTCACCAGCTTCGTTCTGGCAATCTGCTCTGAAATACAAAAAAAAAAAAAAAAAAAAAGAACATTATTCAGAATTCACTGGGTGTGTCCCTGGACCCACACACCTAGGTTCAATATCATTTTCCTGCCAGACGATTGTGTACATGAGTAATTATATGAAAAGAGATAAGGATATTGTTTTATTTTACACTTTTAAGTGACAGATTACATTGTATGTGCTCACATAAAATATGATATCTTGAAGTATATATAAATTTTAGGTTGACTAAAACTAGTGAATGAACCTATAAATTATTTTAGCAATAAGAACATTTAACGTTGCTTCTCTGAGTAGTTGTCCTGAGTACTGTACCATATATCGTTTTTGTGGGGAGGGCTGGGACTCAAACTCAGGGTCTCGTACTTGCTAGGCAAGCGCTCTGCCACCTGAGCTGGATCTCCAACCCCTGTACCATGTGTTGTTATTAACCCAGTCACTGTGTTGTGCAATGGATTTCTTGAACGTCTCCCACCATCTCACCGAAACTGTATCCTTTGACCAACATTTGGTGGACCACCGTTCCACCCTAGTTCTAAGAAATCAGCTCTGTCAGAATCCACCCGTGAATGAGTGGACACATCCCCAGAGCTACTCAGAGTGGACTGACGACTTTGATAGACAATTCTTGGCATGTAGAAAGGGCTATGCATTGCTCATCTCCTATTAGCTTAGTGTCTCTTCCCTTATGAGTGTCCCTGAAGGAGAAGCATACGACATATATAGGAAGATTGACTTCTTATGTAGGCAAAGAATCTCTAGAACAAGACGGCCAGACTCATCAAGCAAAAATACCAATGTCCAATTAAACTTGAACTTCCGATAAACAGTGCAAACGTGTTGATGTAAGTGTGCCTGGACATTAAATATTTACCTTGGCGATAGCCTCACTGCCTATCAACCCCTTAGGAAACAATGACTCTTCTCCTGAAGTTTCAGCAGATGTCCTGTTCTGCACTCACCTGGCCAGAGAGATGATTTTATAAATAGCCACGTGCTGTGGCCGGGACATGAAGTGAGTCACGACGTGGTCACTCGGACCTGGAGGTCGGAAGAGGGATGTTTAAAGTCACTTCTCCAACTTTGTCAGAGAAGTTTATCACAGAAGGCAGCAGTCAGGAACCTCTGCAGAGACGATTTAAGTGCACAAAGACTTCCTCATGGGAGCTGAAAAGCCGTTTCAATGTTACCCAGAAGCTGCCAGAGGACAGCTAAGTTGTTTAGGCAACACCAGATGCCAACACACAGTGGACAGATTCTCAGCTGACAGCATGGGTAAGATCATCAGCAAAGGTCAGCAAGCGCAGGATAGTCTGGGGACAGCAGGCTGGAGAAGAGAGACGGAGACCCTGACTCTTGATTCTGGAGGCTGGTGGGCTGCTCGAGGCGGTCTCACGTTAGTACTCAGAACTTGTGATGGGTGGCAGTGTGGTCACTGGGGGACCTGGGAGGGGTCCACTCCGCTGTCTGCAGGACAGCCCCTCTGTGGACGCGGAGTCCACGGGGACCCCAGTACCCGAGCAGCCCGCCCCTTAGCTTCCAGGGTGGCAGCTGGGTTGCAGCATACGTATTCTAAGAGACTTGGAGAAAACTTCAAGGTTCCTTTGTAGTTCCAGCTGCAAACTCATGCAGCATCTCTCTTTCTGAATGCTTTTGGCCAAAAAGCAATAGTCCCAGGGCCATTCTGGATAGCAGAGGAGTGTGAACACAGGGCAGGGATTCAAGAGCACCTGATTCCCGGACTGGGAGGGCATCGTGGAAACTAGCTACTGCCTGACACAGATTCACTAACGAACACTCTCTCTCTCTCCTCAGGGCTCCCAACACACAATATGATTCCCTTAATTATTTGTACATTTTCATATTATGTACTTTATCTGACAGAAGGTAAATTTTTGGAAGGCTCTGATGACATTTACTTTCTCCCACACAATCACTTGCACATAGTGACCACTGTTGGAAGAATAAATACACAAACTACTAAACTACTGCACAAATGGATGAATTCTTCTCTTAAAACAGGTCTGCCAGGCTTTGAAGACCATGTGACCTTCACTTACCAAGTCCCGCTTTTATCACAGAAGAGTGTGATTAGCTAGGGATCAGCAAGACTAAACAGGAAGGGTCAACTGATCTGTGTTCATTTGGAGAAGATATTTTGGTGTAATATCACATGGAAAACAAAGAACACAGATTAAAGTGCTACTTTGTTAATCTGTTTAATTATATCTTTAACATTTTGAATAATTTTTTTCTTTTACCACCTTAATAATTTTTTACTTGACCCACTAAATTTGTTACCTCTTCTTCTGTAAGATTATCAAAAAACAAAGTCAGAGAGGCTACCACAGTCAGTCCAAATTCAATAGAATTTGGAGAAGCAGCACTATAACTGCTGATAATATGCATTTTGTTCACAATCACTCTATTAGTAATAGTCATTATTAACAGTATAGTTGTTATTTAATAAATAAAGACTTAAATGCATCTAACTTAATATGAGATCAGTTTGTAAACATAGATTTTCTGTATAAAGACATTAACTCAACTCTTCCTATTATTTCAAATTTTTTTAAAGCCAACATTCTTACTTTCTCAAAGAATCATCGGACACGTTCTTTAATAGCACATAGCCCCTAGAAACATTTTGATAAGCTGAATTAGACAAGTGAAGATTTTAGTTCCTTAGAAAGACACACACTTTAAAGAATAAATGGATAAAAATTGCTGGGGCAATTTGGGTTTTGGTTTTGTTGAATTTTCTATGCTTGCAAAATTGTTTGAGGCATCAGCTGACCTAGAACACAGATTTTTTTCCTCCTGTCCTTGATTGCTGCCTCCAGAGTGCTGAGAAACAGTTGACGCATCACTCCGTAATCCTCGCTCATGTCTTTATTTTTTTTTTAATAATGCAAGAAAGGAATGTTGGTGTTTGATATTCTGGTTAACTTCACAAGTACTGTGACTTTATGTAACAAGTTAATACTAGGTTTTTGGTGCATCTTTGTGACTTATAAATTAATTTCTACAATGCTAAAATCAGATGACCTTGGATTTGAACCTTGACCCTGCTACTTAATATCTGAATGCTCTTCGGCAATTACTTGACCTTTCTCCTGTGGACAGTGGTCTCATAATGGTCCGTGCTTCGTGTGGTTGTTTTAAGGATTAAATACATTAAGGGCGTACAGTGTTGCAGTTCTGGACACACAAAAGGCACCATGCAAGTGAAAGTAATTGCGATTATTGCCCACCGATCCGAATCCACAGTCTTCTGAAAGAGCTTACGCACGTCCTTATTTACAAGCCTGTCCCACCCCTTCACTGGGCCAAGTCAAGTTCAGAGAAACCCAAGTGACCGGCTCGGCCGCTGCCCAGGGCCGGGGTTTGTGGCCCTGTGGACAGACAGGAACTGGTCCCGTGCAGACCTCAGCTCTTCTCCTGTGTCCCCGGGAACGTGGTGTGATAGGAGGTACTTGGTCTGAAATTCAGGAATCCATCTACACATACTGTTTTGTTTAATTGAAAATATAACTAGTCAAGGCACCTATTTTAACTGTGGTCTGTTTCTTAGAGTTCTTGAGCTTAAGGAGATTTTCTAAAATAAATCTTGGTGTGCCTAAGCTTGAGTTTTGAAAGGTAAGCTATTTTTGTTGTTTCTTTTCTGTTTTTGGTTTTGTTTTGTGGTGGCAGTCGTTGAGTTGTGGTTTTTCTCCTTCTACCACTAATAATTCATACGACCTAGATAAAAGCTTTATCTGTAGGTAGGCAGACAGGCAGGCAGTAATTAGAGATTTGACTGTATTAGGAACTGCTTATATCAAAATGTGACTTACTGTGCATTTCAGATAAGGGCTTCTCTTTGGTCTCTAGTGAGGCAGCAATTACCACAGCATCTCCAGGCTCCAGCGGCATCTATGTTGGATTTCCGAGCATGCATGCTGTGCAAGCACAAATTCGATACCTCTGTTAGACTCTTTGTGACCAAGATGCAAATTCTGAGGTAGCAGTGAAGCTGTGGAAAGTAGAGCTATGACTGAGACATCACAGAGAGAAATTGCAAAGGTGATTTTTACACTAAAACTTAATCAAAAGAGAAATTGAAATATCTTCCATTTTGTGAAAATAACACAAGGAAGATATTAATGTACATAACCCAATTATTCACTACTATGCTAGGGAATTGTGCCACATATGTGCCTTGGAATCTATTAATAAGCAACTATTTTTACTTACTTACTGTTAGTTCTCCCTCAGGGGAAATGTATAGTGCCAACCACACAACGGACACAACAAATTACTGACCCATTAATAAAGTCAAAACTATTACTAGAAGTTTTCAAAATAAAAATTTAGTTTAGGCACAAAAAGATTAAGGACATATTAAGGACATAAGAACAATGGAGAAAAATGTGCTTATAGATTACAAGTAGTAATAAATATAATTTAATGTTCCTCACCATGTTTAAAAATAGTTCATTATTTTTCAGGAAATACACTCATGATAGTGCCAAATTTTTCCCTGTATTATTAGAAAACGTCCCTTAATTGGAGGCAGTAATATCACATTTACAAAACTGTGCATCTGTAACAAAATTCTGTGTGTATTGTTTTTGCTGTCCATGGTGGTGCCGCTGGGAATGGAATCCAGGGCCTTGAGCACGCTAGGTAAGCACTCAGCACTGAGCCACACATCCCAGCCATCCACGTGGATTAGTGGTCAAGATCTAATCTACTGTGATCCTGAAATGAATTCTCAGAGATGGTCTAAGTCCTATCAGAGAAAAGCTAAGTGTAAAACACGGGGCAGAAGTTTTGGATCATCCCAAAGTTGACAAAAGCTCTGTTTTCTTCTTATCAACCTTAGACTTCAAGATCCATCCACTCTTTGGAAAATGCATTTTCTTACTTTGCGCACCTGTTTTCCTCCTTGTCTGCTACTCTTACCAAACTTCAGCCATTAAATCCTCATTCTTGTATTTGATGGAAGGAAACCACAACTAAGAAGTACTATCTAAGAAGCATGTCACTCAAACTTCATGATCACTAATTTAAAGTGGGAACTTGATACTCTCTGCATCTCCTAAGATATGCTCACTTTTTCAGCTCTTCTTCTCCTCAGGAAAGACAAAACATACACACACCCGCACATTCACACTCGTGCACGTGTGTAGATGTGTGGTCTTTCTACTCTCATACTCTAGACACTCCTCAATCTTTGATCCAGCTGATGACTTTGATTCTTGATTCACAGAGTGAACAGGGGCAGTCAGAAAGTGCCGGTCTGTGCCCTGGTCAGTGCACATCCTCACGCGCCTGCCCCACCCTGCCGCCTGCCTTCCCACTGCCAGGGGCCAAAGCTGCGGTCCTGTCTGGGCCCACAACTACCCTCCTCGCTCCATGAGGGAAACTCCGGCCACTCTGCTTCCTTCAGAATCATCATGCTTAACTTTCTACTGGGTCCCTCCGTGAACACACAAAGCTCCTGGGAGACTGAGTCAGAGGATCACAAGTTGGATCCTGCCTTGGACAACTGAAGAACTAAGTGAGATTCTGTCTCAAAAAATTAAAAAAAAAAAAAAAACAGGCCTGGGAATGTAGCTCAGTGTGAGGGCCCAGGGTTCAATCCTCACTAATAATATACACGGATATGTGTACAGCTGTATATTTTTCTATCAAAATTATATAGTATATATATGAATTTGAACTTCTTTCTACTGCTGCAAAAATGTCATTGAGAGTTTGATAGAGATCCAGTTGTATATACTGTTCTAGATAATATGGCTATTTTAACAATATTAAGTCTTGTAATCTATGAACACAGAATGTGTTTCCATTTTGGGAGGTCTTCTTTCATTTATTTCATCAAACCTTGATGATCTGTAACTCTCAATGTATAGATCTTCAGCATTCTTGGTTCATTATTCCAAAATATTTATTCTTTTTGATGTCCTTACTGTATTAAGGGATCACTTTTTAAATTTGTTTTTCAGACAGTTTATTGTTAGTATATAGAACAAAACTGATTTAGTGTGCTGATTTTGTGTCCTGCAAGTATGCTACATTTGCTTATCAGTTCTAACCATTGTTTGGAAGAATCTTTAGGACTTTCTACACATAATGTTGTGTCATCTGCAAGCCGAGTGAATTGTACTTCACCCTTTCTTATATTTGGATATACTTGATTTTCCTTGCCTAACTGTTCAGGCTAAGAGTACAGTATGTGCTGGATGGAAGTGGCAAGAGGAAGCACCCTTTTCTTATTCTGACCTTAGAGGGAAAATCTCAGTTTTTCAACACTGAACATGATGTTTGCTGTGGATTTTTAACATAATGGCCTCAACTGCATCAATACGCAATCCTTCTGTAACAAGAAAATGCAATGGATTTTTTTCAACTGTCATTGTATACCAATTGAAATGATAATGTGAATTTTATCCTTCAATCTGGCGAAGTGGTGTATAACATTTTGTATAATTTTATTATGTCAAACCGTCCTTGTATCTGTGAGACAGATCCTACTTGATCAGGGTGTATGATACTTTTAATGTGTTGTTGAAGTTAGTTTGCCAGTATTCTGCTGAGGACTTTGTATTATGTTCATGAAAGACATTAACCTGTATGTAGTTTTCTTTTATTGTAATATCTTCGTTTAGCTTTGAAATTGGTACTAAAATTCATTTGGAACCCAAAACTTCCCAAATTGCC
Source organism: Hystrix cristata (assembly GCA_004026905.1). NCBI lineage: Eukaryota > Metazoa > Chordata > Mammalia > Rodentia > Hystricidae > Hystrix > Hystrix cristata. The sequence goes on along the minus strand of PVJO010022266.1, from coordinate 14,620 downwards.
AATAGAATCTTGAGAAAAAACTAAACAAAACAAAAGAAAGTTAAAGGCATCAGCCCACCTGATTTCAAAATATAACACAAAGCTCTAGGAATTAAAATTATTAAGTCATGTGTTACCGGCATAAGAAAAGACGTATAAGCCAGTGGGACGTAGGAGAGCCCAGGAATAAACCCACACGGATATGATCAGCTGAGCTGCCACAGGGTGACAATGGAAGAGGACAGTCTCTTCGAAATGGTGCCAGCAAAAGTACACGTCCACCAGAAAAGAGTGAAATTAGGACCTTATCTCCCAGCGTACACAGATTCAATCTCTAATTGGCTGAATTTGTCCGTCTACTGGAGGAAAATCTTCATGGCACTGGTCTCTACAACAATTTCTTAGGTATAATAACCGTAGCACAAGAACCAAAAGCAAAATTAGACAAAGGAGACTGCAGGAGATTAACAGCTTTTGCAGAGCAAAGAAAGCAATTCACAAAGTAAAAAGGCCACCTGTGCAACTGGGAGAATGTGTGCAACTGAGAATGTACCTGATTGATAAGGGCTAGTATGCAAATATAAGGAAGTGCCATTTCTCACAGTAAAATATAAAATTAAATAAAAAATAAAATACAACCTCACTGAAAATGGGCAGAAGACTTGAACAGACAGTTCTTACTCAACACACCAATCACTATATGAAAAAGACACTCAATGTCAGTAACAGTGAGAGAGATGCAAACAGAAACCCCAATGAGCTATCGCTTCAGAACTGTTCAGATGGTTAGTATCAGCAACAACAAAGAACAGAATCTGCTACAGTACAGAGAAACTGGACTTCTTATACGTCGCTGGTAGAAATATAAAATAGCATAGATGCTGTGGGAAAGAATATGGCATTTCCTTGAAAAATTAAAGATAGAGTCCCCACGTTATTCAGCAATCCTGCTCTGGGTGTATATCCAGAGAAACTGAACTCAGGATCCCAAAATACTGCACTCTGCTCTTCTTTACACATTAGCCACAGTAGTCTAGATATGAAAACAACCCAAAATCTCTTGACAGATGAAAGAGAAAGAAAATGAGATCTCTCCAAAACAAAATCCACAAAACTTGCTCTACTCTACGAGACAGATGGAGAGGCCTGGAAGAGACTTGCTTTGCTCGGCAAAGTGCACTGGCAAGCCAAGGGCCATCACTGCACGGTTACAGTAGTATAGGAATCCGAAATCGTCAGGGACCAGGGTAGGGGATGGAAATTCCTGTAAAACGAACAAAAGTTCGGTTTTGGAGGATGAACACACTCAGAGAGTGAGCCTCCAAGTCCTGATGTGACGTGGCGATCTGGCTGTGATTTCTCTCTTGAGGAGCCATGTGTTGGAAACTTAAAGGTGGGACCTTGAAGAAAGACGAGTGCTTTTCTCCTAGGAGTGAGCTTAATTATTCTGCTTTTTCTAGGGTCTAGAAATTCATCACTCATTTATCTTTTGAGATCACTCTTTTTCTAATGTGGGCATTTGTAGCTCTCAAGCCTGCTCCATTCAGTTGACCGACCACTGTCTCCCTTCTCAACTTCTGGCGGTGTACAGCAGGGACTTTGGTCACGCAAAATAGTGATGTTCCTCCTGCGTGGAGGGTAGAGCTCTTGATATGCGAACTGTCTGGGACAGTTTTGACTCAGATCATGGCTTTCTTCTTTTTCTTATTTTTAAAATTTATTTTTAAATTCACATATGGTAAAATCACTCTTTCTATTGTAAAAGCCCATGAATTTTCAATAGCGTCTCTCATTAAGTATAATTTTACTATTAAATCAGACCTTTCTGACCACTCCATATGAAACAACTCTGTGCTCATACACACACACGCACACACATGTGTGCATGCACATACATTTCCATTTCAGTCATTTTATTATTTTCTTGTAACAAAGCTATTTAACAGTGTATAATTTTACATATTATACTCTTACCGTTCATTTTTTAGAATATATGTTCTGTAGAGGGAGACTTTTTTCACTTTTTTATTTTTCCTAACTGATGCCTAGAAGAATCGAAAATTTCACATTGTAAATTCCCAATATGTAATGAGTAAAATCTGTACTTAAATCTTACTGATAATTTACTAGCTTCTACTCTTATGCATCTCAATTTATTGCTTCCTATGTCCAAACTAAAGAGAAATTATGTTGATGCCACAGATAATATAAAGATTTTATGCATATTTCTATGTTCTAAACATCATTCATTTCACAAAACAATAGGTTTTTTATTTTTTACTTATGTCTTCATTATACATAATGAAGAAACTATTTTTTCCAACGTTTTTGAACTTATTGAAGATTAACATCACAATTGGAAATTATGTTATAATATATATATTGTCTGGACTTGCTTAAAACAGTAAAGTTTTAATAAAGATGTATTATCTGTATTGATTGAAGATAATTTTCTCTTTACTTCAAATAAAACATAGCAACTCGAATTTGTATGAGTTGGAACCTTCTTAGAAAGGTTTTGATTTACTAAATGAATCTTAACAACTTAAAATTATGTCATTACCTTTCTTTTTTTGACCCTGCCACCTTCTAGAAACTTAGAAAACTTGAATGAATAAAAATGAGTGAAAGTCCTACTTCCCAGTGTTTGCAAAAATTTATGATCAGTAGGATTTTCCATCTAAATGGAAAGATAAATCCATCTAAATGGAAAGATACGAGTGTATTTTGCTACCATCCACTGTTCTTTCATCTCCTGCAATAATTTCTACTGAGTTATGTTAAGACTTTGCCCACCAGAATAACATGTATTTGCCACATCAACTTGCCCAAATTGAAAATATTTTAGCATCCTCTTAACTTTTAATGTGAGGAAAATAGTTTTCTTTTTCCTCTTCAACAAATTTAAGAGGAACCTGGTTTCCATGACCATTGCCTTCGATCATCAGTATCACAGCCCAGAGCTCTTTGATTTTAATATTCAATATGAAAACAAATGTCAAGTGGAAGAATCTTACTTTGCTTTTGGGCTGAAAGTCAGTTAATATTTCATTTTCTTTCACTTAGGCTATATATATATATATATGTATATATATATATATATATATACATATATATACATATATATATATACTTAGGAAACATTGTATTCTTTAAACATGTAACCTGAGAGAGCTGTTGGGCTTCCAGCCCCAGAAGTCTTCGAGCTGTACAAGGCATTTTCTTCACGTGCTGTTCTTCCCTCTGCAGCTCCAGGAAGGAAGAGGCCCTCATTGGGGGCCCGGAAAGTGATGTAAACAAATAGAAGATTCGTTTATGAGAAAGAGACAAATGTCAAGCCGTCAGTTTTGAGAGACCCCCAAACCAGAAACAACCTACTGCAGGCAGGGACGGAAGTGTTCTAAATCTCCCCCAAAGCAACTTTTTCTGCCGCTTCTATTCTGCTTGGCGTTCAATTTAAAGTAAATGGAAACACACAGTATTGGGCTCAGAATACAATCATGTGGCTGTTAACTGGTCTGAAAGCAGTAGTTTCTCACAGCGGTGGTTTTGCTTGCTCTGGAGCAGGGTCTCAGCCTGGCACGGAGCGATCCCGCCTGCCGTGCGATCCACGTTACTCGCGTGGAATCACATTACGACCGATGCGCCTATTTTATTATGACCCAGGGTCATGCCATATTCATGGAATTCCTTGAAACTTTTCGATTTCTTGCTGTACTTTTCCTATGGAGATCTATTTCTCTGGAAGGCATGATTTTTACCATAGTTTTATTTGTGAAGATATATGACTCTGATAATAAAATTTGTGTCAATAACTAATTTTAAAACTAGGTCATCTGCTTCTAACTTACACTCATCAGGCCCACAGTAAATAGAAGTGGGCACAGGTGACATCTCCCAGGACAAAAGGTGTCACTAAAGCTCACACAGGAGACATCAGCAGATTTTCAACTATTTGTCAGTACTGGAAATGAGATGATGCAAAAACTGAGGCCTCCCAAGAGTGGGAAAAAGAAACAATACAGGCAGAGAGAGTTGGGTATCTTCCTACCAAAACTAGTACCTGGCGGTGACCGCCTATCTGTGTGCTGTGTAACTCCAACATCTGAAATGATGGGGATCTTTCACAATGACACGTCTAAGTTAATTATTCAGAAGTGAGGCTTTAATGGTCGTGGGATACATACATTCTTCTCATTCTTATAACACATTTTACTATGTACACCTATAATTTTGTATGCTAATTCAACACTCAAGAGACACATTTCTCTTAGATATTTTGCCTAAAAGCAAATACTAGCCATTAATTGAGGGTAGGTAACTGCTCACATTCTATATATGCCAATTTTTTTTTCTTTTTTTCTTTTTTTCTTTTTTTTTTTTTTTTGTGGTGCTGGGGATCAAACTCAGCCCCTTGTGCTTGCAAGGCAAGCACTCTAATCACTGAGCTAAATCCCCAGCCCCTATATATGCCAAATTTAATGAGAAGTATTAGTCATATTATTTCTTTTCTTCCTAGAGAGAAAGGAAATGTGGGTTTTTCTGACTTTTCTGGAGATTTAACTGTGACATAGAGCTACTAATTTACTACAATTTAAATATGTATAGTTTTTTTGCTAAGAAATATAACATTGTGTAGTAATGGAGATTGTGAGTTACTCATCTTTTAAAAATGAATGGAGTCTAGCATACATAAACAAAAGTGAATGCATCATAAGCAAAACAATTACAGATAGTTCTGCAAAATGAGGTGTTCATTCACCAGCCTCCAAGTCAAGAGAGAGAACATTGCCAGCATTCTAGAATGTTCCATTATGTTTCCCAAAAGTCATTTTCATTGTCCCACCAATTTATGCTGGGAAACGCAATGTGTGCACTTCTGTTTAAACCTTATGTTTGTGACATTCATTCACCCTGTTGCACTTAACTGCGTGCCTTTATTATCATACAACTATGGTGACATTTCATTCTGTAAACATAACAAAATAGGATTATCATCTTATTGCTAATTAGCTTTTCCTTTTTCCAGTTTTCCTAAATTAATATTAAAACAACAAACATTTTGCACATCGATCTCAACAAGTACTTGCACATGTTTATTAGGGTGAGGGACTGAGAATGGTATTTCTGGTCAGAGAATATTCAACCATAGTAGGTATTCTCAAGCAATTTAACCGCTTTCCAGACCGGGGCCCCTGCGTACGTTTCTACTGCACCAGACCTTCCGCTGCTTCACGATCTGCCCTACACGTGTGTCATTGTCTGTCTTTAGATCCGCCCAACTGGCTCTGTGTAACCGAATCCTACTAAATTTTTAACTATATCCTTGATAAATATCCTATATATCCTTGATAACCTCTGAAGTAAAACAGGTGCTCTTATGTTTACTGGTTTGCTATGTAAACTCATTGTAAGACCTCTTTGAAGTTTTTCACATATTTTGTTATTTTTCTCTCAATGTTTTGTTGATTTGTAGTTTATTTTATATAATGGTAATTTTTGTCATATATATGTATTGCACATTGTTACTCTCACATTGTATCTTTAATTCTCACTTTTATGATGGCACCTTTTAAGAACTAAATTTGACTTGATCCAAGTCCATGAAAATTGAACACTAGACATTTATCTATGAATTGAATTAGTTTATTTCGTTTGCTAAGTTAACGATGATTCTGCCTAACTTTGTCCACGCTGTTCCTATTGGAGGGCCAATTAGGAAGTCAGACTGGGCCCCTCCTTTGGGGCCAGCTCTGAGCGCTTTTTCCTCTGCGCTCATGGATATGGTGATCTTCCGTAACCCACTGGGGGCAGCACACACAGTGTCTGCCTCAAACTCCTAACCCTCACCTCACTCAGAAACCTTGCCCTTCACATTTTTGGCTGCCATACAACCTCAACCATTTGCATATTTCTAAAACCCCATGAGACTGGAAAAAGTTCTGTGGGGCCCATTTCCTCTGTGCAGAACCTTAAAGTCTAACTTCCAAGATCTCCCAAGCACTTACTAAAAAACTTTCATTTCTCCCAATGATTGGAAACAGGACATAACTCTATAGTTGAATTTCATGTAGTTTGGTGCCTTTCTAAATTTTGCTGTTCTGTTCTATTTTCATGCATGTCTACTTACAAACCACCACCAAACTTAGTGACAGACGATTTGTCTCATGCAGTGTTTGAGTTCAAACAGCATCAACTAGGCACCCCTCCCACCACATAATCCTTTCTTTTTAGGAGTTTCTCTTTGTATTTTATTTTTAAGTAAATCTTATTATCAATTTGTTTCAGCTCTAGGAAAAGAGCATATTTGTACTGAGATTGTTTTTAACTGTGTGAATTAACATATGGAAAAATAACATCTTTATGATGCTAAGATTTTTTTGTCCAAAACTTTGCAAGAAATGCTGAAAAACTTAATTTTATATCTTATTATCTTTAATTGGGTCAAATCAGACCCCACCAAAATGGACACCATTCCCTTTGGCCAGTGTTTCTCCCCCTCAGACCTCCTTTGTTGGAGTGAATAATTCTCCATTGGGTGGGGTCATGTATTTAAAGCATCCTTGGCCTGTATGCCATAGATGCCTCACCTCCAGCTGTGACACCAGAGACAGCTCTAGGCTTAACCAAATGTGCCTGGAGACAAAAGTCGGCTCTGGCTAAGGGCCACTATCTCAGGCTCTTGGAGCGAAGGATTGGGGCAGAAAAGAGGGTGGTTCTTTCCCTACTCATCTTAAAGGAACATGGCCAACATCCATATACCAGAAGACAATTTAACAAATTGTGAGAAATAACTTTGAAGATAAAAGCAAATTTCTCATCACAGATCTTGGTATATTACTCTGCTAACAAAAAACATATCGATTATTAATGAGTGGGCCTAGTCTTAATTTCAAACTTTTTTTAAGTCTCAATATTTGACTCCTAAAACAATTTCAACTGGATGAAAAGAAAAATTTCCAAATTATTAATTCTCTCTCTCTTTGACACTCTTAACAGTTTTAGATGTGTGAGATGACTGCATATTCTGACACATAATTGATTACTTAACCAACTGCTTCAGCAGAGCTTAATAATAAACAAGAAAGAGGTGATAAATCACTTCATATTTTGAGAACATGATATAATGACGGTAACGTATATATTTTTTATTTTAATTTGAGTGACATTTTGCAATAGACAAAGAATATAAATGATTTCATAGGACTCTCCTATATGTGAAACCTATGAAAGATCACTGTGCTCCATGCCATTAATCATGAACCAGAAACAGAGTAAAAGTAATTCCGTGTAAACTTCTTTCTCTATTATCACGTTTATGGTGGAATGCTTTTTCTATACATGTGTCTCGGCTGCACTTGAGTATATGTACTGTCGCTGACTGACCCTGAGCTCTGCCCATGAAAATCACGGGCAATACTAACATAAAAGTAGAGCACAAGATTTCCTGACACAGTGTGACAAACGTGGGTTATGTAAACGATTTCAGCTCAGATGGGTTTTATTAACCCACAAGTATAATGGGATGCCATAAAATTATCTAACAGAGTAGAAAATATAGAATGTCTTTGACATTTATAACACTAAGAAAGAGGAAGTAGAATGGGAATAGAATGCTAAAGACAACATTCAAAGGAAAATATAAAGGAAAAGAGGCAATACACATCACGATAACACACACCCCAGTGCTGAGTAGCACTGGTATTGTCAGGAGGTAATACCCTGTCTGTGTTCATGTTTCATCAAAACCAGGGGTCTGTCAGCAAAAATTATTGTCAGTCTGCACTGAAGTGTTGGATTTCATACTTTGGAAGTCAGAGATGGGAAATTCCCTCAGAAACTGTTCTATATTCCCTTACATTCCAAATGATAATCAGTGTGATGACTTGGGTAAAATTGATTCAACACCCTAAAAGACACAATCTGACAAATGCACACAAGAAGGAACAGACAATCTAGTGCTCTGTCTACTAACTCCAAAGATCTAAGGCACTGGTTCTCAATTGGAGCCGATTTCTGGTAAGGAAAGCCAGGAGATATTTTAGGAATATTTGGTAAAGCCTGCAGGTACATCTGAGTATCACACCTCGGGTGAGGAATCTATTGGCTGGAGCCCAAGGATGCTTTAAATATATACCATGCAGAGAACAAGGAATTATCTAGCCCACTAGCAATAGTCCTGAGGTGGAGAAAAGTGCTCAAAAAAGTAACGACATCTTTCTTAGCAGGGACCGATATAAGAAGATGCCTTCAACCCAATTAGAGATAAGAAGATGTAAAATTAAATTTACAGCTTTTCTTGGAAAGTTTTGGACTGAAACTGAAAAGAATTGAATCAGTGGTAAGACACCTACCAGAAGCTCAAAGCTTCTGCTCTCCATTCACCTCAGATAGACAATAACCCATCACCAGTGCCGCAGGCTCATCAGGTCCTGTGTGGGAAGGCAGGCTTTGCTGCCTTCCTCCTTGTCAAACTGCCGAACAATTTTACTAATTCATGTTGCCTTTCCATTTTCTTCAGGTTGCCCTATTTTCCATCATCTTAATAGTCAAAGTTGATAAAAGCAGCTCCCAGTGTAGACAAATAGGGCTGCCAAGAGCAGTAGACAGTGGCGCTCTGACTGCCAGGCCACTTCCTCCATGGGGGCAGTCCCTCGCGGGCACCCCTGAGAGTGTGTCCTTGCTATGCTGCTCCACCCTCCGGGGGCCATTCCTGGACAAACGCTCTTCTTGCCCCGCAAGGCCCATGCTTCTCGGTGCTGATGCGCAGTGGGTGCTGATCGTGTAGAAGGGAACTTGGAGAGAAAACGTGCAGAAAGGTTGTGGCCAGGGACCTCCCCAGTCTTCTTCAGGGTGACTCCCAGCGAATGCTCGTGAGACCTTGGGTTTAGCTCTTTGTGTTCAGAGTTTGAATTTATATCATTTCAATTTCTAGTTTTCCATTCCTTTGGTATCTGTTTTTATCACAGTGGGTTTTTTCCCCCAATTATCTTGTTTTAGAAAACTAAGAGAATTTCCTCTTTTTAAAGACAGTGGCTAGTCAAATAATCTAGCTGGGCGTGGGGAGCACTCCTGCATTCCCTGCTCTTTGGGAGGCTGAGGGAGGAGTATTGTGGAGCCCAGGAGGTTGAGGGCAAGCTGAGCAATATAGCAAGACCCTGTCCCTTAAAAATGAAGAAAAGAAAAAATTAAAAAGAATCTAAAACCAAATACTGTTGCCATCTCTGCCATCTATTGTCCTCCCTCGTCTCACACCTCACTAAGACCAAACACGTCCTGGCAGTGGGTGGCTCCACCGCCTGCCAGGCCCAGCAGTTCAGAAAGTTCTGGGGGAAATTTTAGGGAGGTCTTGGTAATGACACCAGAAAACAGCTGAATGCTTCTTACGTGACAAATATTACCTTATGCAGGGAACAGCCCCGTGATATAGATTTTTGTTTTATTTAAGTCTACAGATGAGGAACCAGGCCAGTAAAGGTTAAGTAAATAGCTCAGACTAAAACAAATAGCAAGGAAGGATCTGGCCCTTCTGCTCAGCAAGGCCTCTTGGCAGGCGGTCAGCACCACGGTGGGAAGCTGCTCTGATGCCTTCTCTTCAGTGAGCACAGGACTGTGTCACCTCTCCAAGTTCAAATCACACGTGCAATTACAATTTCATAACATTCTGAAGATTCCATGCTTTGGAGTCAAAGTTAGAGTCTTAGCACTCTCCGTAACAACTTGGAGGTGACGCTCCCTGAGTCTTTAATTTGGAATTCATTTTGGTAATTTTGGGACAATCTCCTTGCCTCATTTCTTTACTCCAAAATGGGCATGATAACTCCCATTACAATGTCACAGTAAGATTGAGAGACTGATGCAAGAGTCCAGGAACCACATCTGTCCCCGATCTGAGTAACCTGTGCCTGTCCGTCATGTTGCTGTGTTCTTTTGGAATTTGCCTGTACTGTACTGTTTCCTGTATGGAACCGTTTGCTGTACTGTAATGTTTCCTGTGCTGTACTGTTTCCTGTAGGAACTGTTTCCTGTGCTGTTTCCTGTATGGAACCGTTTCCTGTACTCTAATGTTTCCTGTGCTCTACTGTTTCCTGTACGGAACTGTTTCCCGTGCTGTTTCCTGTACTCTAATGTTTCCTGTGCTCTACTGTTTCCTGTACGGAACTGTTTCCCGTGCTGTTTCCTGTACTCTAATGTTTCCTGTGCTCTACTGTTTCCTGTACGGAACTGTTTCCCGTGCTGTTTCCTGTATGGAACCGTTTCCTGAACTGTAATGTTTCCTGTGCTGTACTGTTTCCTGTACCATAATGTTTCCTGTGCTGTACTGTTTCCTGTACGGAACTGTTTCCCGTGCTGTTTCCTGTACTGCCCCTGTGATGCTGAGATGCTGCTTACTTTGGAAATTGCATCAGTCATGAACTGCCAAATTCTAAGATGCATACTGGTTGTTTGGTTTTAGATTATTTCTTTCTTTTGTTTATTTTTGTTTGATTTTTGTTTTTTCTAAGAAGCCACTTTGATAAGTCCCTTTACATGTGAAACATAAGAAAAGCATTTGCCTGTTCTCCATGGCAAGCTCTGCATTCAAAGAAGTGCCCACGCACAGCCAGTTCCGACCGTGTCATGAAGAATTCTGTTTAGCAATACAGACGGGGGTCATTAGAGCAGTGTCTTTCCTGTCAAAAGTGAAATGAGCATTCAGGAATAGAATTGGAATGAGTTAGGCTTGTCCCAGTAATTTCCACATGATTGGAAACATTGAATGGGCTAAACATTTATAAAACCAATAATTTCCCACAAGGGATCAGGAGCAGAAAATAGAAGCCCCAGAGAAGGAAGCAGGAAGAGACCCCCTTCCCCCATCAGGCTGGAGGAAAGACCATTAACGGGGAGGGAAGGGAGCCGGCTTCAGTGTGGACTGGACGGGTCGCCGTGGGGGCCTGGATCGAGGAGATACATTCCCGCCAGCTGTGTGGATTGCGAGACAGCTGTGGCCACAAACCAGCCTGGCTCAGGTCTTGAGCCCTCTGGTAAGCCTCACATCCTAACACTGGCCCCGCGTGGACAGTGCAGGAACAAGGGCGCCTGCCCCTCGGGCAGATGCTACGATACAGCAGACCAGGAGGGCCTCCTTCCTGAGGCTGCGTCACCCAGGGAGCAGGAGACGCGCGGGGACAGGACGGTGAGGCTCGTGGTCCAGGTTAGTCACCTGCACAGTGATGCTTCTCGACGAGGCAGTACAGAAGACCTGGGAGGGAAAAGCAGAGTAAGCCGTCTTTGGGAGTCGCTTCTCTGAGTAGCGAGTAGTTGTCTGTGAACTACTCGGTCATAGCCTGCCTGGCCTGAGTCAATCCAACGTTAGGTCAAAGTCACAAAGACCAGTCTGGACGTTCCGTATTTCGACAGAGAAGCTGTGTGGCCTGAGCACATCTGGGAACACGGACGGTCTTGACACCACCAAGAACGGCGGATTGTTCCAACGGAGCAGACGCCGAAGGCCTCAGGGCCAGCAGACTCTGTCCTCCGTTCAGAGATCTGTGATGAGGCCCCTTGCAGGCAAGAACTGACAAGACTGCTAACCTGAACGTCAGATACTCAAAACAATATATTGGGAGGAATAAAAAATATTTAATTTCTCTAGTTTGGCTGTTTAGTTAGCCTGTAATAAAAGTCTAGAAAGAGTAGCTGAGATAAAGGCAAAGCTGTCCGTGAAAATCAGGGTCCCTCCTCCCCTGTTTCGCAGTGACCTGAAGTCACGGTGTTGGAGGGGCAATTGCTTTGGTCCCTGTGGGGTTCTGTCCTGGTGGATTCATCCATACTGAGACCCGAAACACAGGAAACGGTTGTGGTTACAAGCCACAGATCACCCCTCTCTCTTTGGATTTGCTAAAGTGAGGAAACGATTTATGTCTTCAAACTAATATGTATGCTAATCTGTGCTATCTCTACAGTAGAAACAGTAGTTTATCTGCAACTGTTTTTCACATTGTCATTTAACATTGACAGCCATTCGTGATTGAATTGCTCAAACCTTAATGCTGATTCTGTTCAGGTAGAACTGCTAAAGCCTGGTTTGTCACGTATTAACATAGAAGTGTTGAAAAGCAGTCCTTCCTTACAAACAGGAAATGCGGTCAGAATCTCTGACCCTTGAGAATCAGTAGAAATTCTGATGTAATTTGAAAGACTGCTGTTAGCAGGAAGGCACAAAGAGCAAAGCAAACAGTAGAGGGAATTTGAGATAATTTATCTGAATACAAATTAGTTTGTCTGCTTCTCTGAATTCAGAATGATAGTGTTAATATGTTCAACACAGCTCAGTACCTCCTCTGGTTTAGGAAGGGCCACAAAAGGCACCTCAACCCATGATGTAGCGCAAGTGGCCATAGTGTGCTAAATTTATGTGTTTTTTGAAAGCTTAAATTTAAAATATTTATTACATTAAATGGCACATTATGATTAAATCCCTCTAAATTTGTCTCATTTTGAACAAACTTATCCTATCATTATTGCCTCTTACTCTTTTAAAATTTTATTTTACGAGTATATGTTTGCACAACATGAAGTTTGCATTCATCTGAGAGAGTAGGTACATGTACACAACACGTTTTAATTCTTTTTTATTCTGCTTCCACTCCCCACCTCCCTTCCTCAGTTTCTTTTCCCCATTTTCTTCTCCCTGCCTCATTTTCAGTATTATTGTTATGGTTATTTTCTTAGGTTATGTTTATGACGTATAATGTTTATGTTCCTTATGAGTATTAGGTACATGCACATGGCACATCTTAAATCATTTTATGTCCCTTTCCACGCCCCTGTCCTCTCACCCTCAGTCTCTTGAACCCCTTCCTATTTGCAAAAGATCTCTCTGCCTGTTGCTTTTCATCAAACATTTATTTTGCTCCTTATTTGCACTTTGCCTTACTCAAATGAGAGAAACCACACAGTATTCAAACTTGTGTGTCTGAATTATTTCACCTAACATTGTAGTTTCCAGGTACATACATTTTCCTACAAATGTCTCAAATTTATCCTTCTTTATAGTTGAGTGGTATTCATTATGCATAGATACCACATTTTCTTTATCCACTCATCTGTTATGGACCCACAGGTTGCTTCCGGGATTTAGCTATTAGGAATGATGCTTCTATTAACATCAGAATGCGTATATCACTGTAGTATGATGTCTTTAGCTCTTTGAGGAAGAAGGGGAATAGTTGGGTCAAATGGAATTTCTATTTTTTGTTCTTTGAGAAATCTCCATACTGATTTGTACAATAGTTGTGCTAATCTACATTCTCACCAACAATGCACCATGTTCTTTTTATTCTTGACAGCTTCTCAGCATTTATTATTTGATTTCTTGATGATTGCCATTTGTTCTGGAGTAAGATGAAATCTCAGTTTTGTTTTAATTTGAGTTTATCTAGTGGCCAGAAACGCTGAACATTTTTTCACATATTTATTGGCCTTTTTTGCTTCTTCTTCTGAGAAGTGTCTATTCATTTCACTTGCTAAATTTTTTATTGGGTCTTTTATTTTTGGTGGTCTAATTTTTTTAGTTCTTTAGATGTTCCAGATATGAGTCCTTTGTCTGAGTAAGTTGGCAAATGTTTTTCATTCTGTAGGTAGTTTCTTCACTCCATTGATTGTATCCTTTGCTGTACAGAAGCTTTTTAATTTGATAAGATTCCATTTATTGATTTTTGCTGTTGCTTCTTATGTATTTGGAGTTCTTATCAGAAAGTCTTTGCCTATATCTCTGATTTCAAGTTTTACCTATTTTTTCTTCCAGTAGGTTGTGTTTCTCTTTTAATATTTAGATCTCTGATTCATTTTGATTTTAGCTTAGTACATGCCGAGAGATAGGAGTTTAGCTTCAGTCTTCTCCATATAGACAGCCAGTTTTCCCAGCACCACTTAGTAAAGAGGCCACCTTTCCTCCAGTGTGTGTTTTTGGCCTCTTTGACTAAGATCAAATAGCTGAATGTGCCTGTGGGTGTTTCCACATCCTCTATTTTGTTCTGTTGACCCACATGTCTGGTTTTGTGCCGGTACCATGTTATTTTTATCAGAGTAACTTTGTAGTATAACTCAATGCCTCCTGCTTTGCTCTTGTTGCCCAGGCTTGCTTTTGCTATTCTGGGTCTCTTCTTGTTCCATATGAATTTTAGGGTTGTTTTCTCTAGTTCCATGAGGAATGCTATTTTTTTAAATCTGGGATTGTGTTAAATCAGTGTATTAGTTTGGGGAGCATGGCCATTTTGGCGATGTTGGTTCTGCCTCTCCAGAAACAAGGATCAGAGAATTTATTTCCATTTGCTTCTTTTCTTTCCTTTTTTTTTTTTTTTTGACAGGATCTCACTTTGTAGCCCAGGCTGGCCTTGAACTCATGGGGATCCTCCTGCCTCAACCTCCCAAGTACTGGGATTACAGGCATGCACCACCACATCCAACCTATATTTCCATTTTCTTTTTTGGGGGAGTGCTGGGTATCGAACTCATGGCCTTGCGCTTGCTAGGCAAGTACTCTACCACTGGAGCTAAATCTTCAACCCCTCTATTTCTATTTTCTGAGGTCCTTTTTAGGTTTTTTCAGTGTAGTGTAGTTTTCATTGTAGAGCTCTTTCACTTCCTTGGTTAA
>PVJO010022265.1:0-28388 GCA_004026905.1 Hystrix cristata | reverse complement strand
CTCATACCACAGGGATGTATGCACAACCATGTTTATAGCAACACAATTTGTAATAGCTAAGTCTTGGAAACAGCCTAAATGCCCAACAGCTAATGAATGGCTAAAGAAAATGTGTTTTTTCTACATAATGGAGTACTACAATGCCATAAAAAGGATACACTAGAGTCATTTGTATGTAAATGAATGTTCCTTGAGAACATACTATTAAGTGAAATAAATCAGACACTCATGAGTACACATCAAATTGTTTCTCTGATATGAGAAACCATGGTTGTATAAAGGACGAAGAGGTGTAATAGATATAATATAAAAGGAAGATAATATTCAAAGGAGAGCATTGGGGGTGGGGAGAAGCAGGAAGGGAAAAAAGGGATAGAAAAAGGAAAGGGAATCCATGGAGAAATGTGAATGAATCTGCTGTAAATAGGGATGAAGGGAACAGAGGGGAGGGGCAGGGAAGAGGGGGGAGAACCAAGATGCATCATGTACAGGTACAAAATAAATGTGATGAATGTGACCATTATATGTACATTGTACCAATACATGTTCTTGCTTAAAAAAAAAAAAAAAACTGTGCTGCAAATGAATTGGAGCTGGATGCCAACATCTGTAGGCTTGTGCATTTTTCCGGACAGAGAGATCACAGTTTTTAATCAGATTTTTCAGATAAGGCTATTACTCAAAACAGTTTAAGAATCCTGAATTACAGTTCCTTACAGGTCTTACTTAGTTTTTCTGAAATTCTTTGGTACATAATTATGTGACTCACTACCTTAGTAGTGCTTTTGAATAGCTTGTCATGATCTCAGCAGTCATTTTGAAACAATCTTGTCTGCTAAATATCAAAGTTATAAAAAATTAAGTTTTATTCACCCATGAAGTTTTTCACATATCAAAGTACAGGTTAGATTCTATAACAATAAAATTTGCCATTAAATATAGATGAATCTAAGACCTGAATTGTAATTGAGCCAAAATACACATAAAATATCAAGAAATGTGGTATTTTTAAATACATAAAAGTAGTGAATACAGTAAAACAAAAGGTGTTTTTCTTTTAAATTTCTGGAAAATCATTTTGAAAATAAAGTATCTGACATTCCTCGAAATGTCACAATAAAATCAGCAAATATAAAAATAACTGACATAAATGAATTAAAATAGAAGTGTTGTTTTTTTTATTGCTTTTGGGAGCTTATTTGTATGTTAATTCACCTTATGGTGTATACCACACAAGTCTCCTCTTACTTTTTCATATATAAGGCATTCTTTTTTATTTTGAAGGCAAAACTAGTGACTTTATTATACCTAAATTTAAGAACCCAGAATATAAATCTCTTAGAATCATAAGAGTCATCTAAAATGAATTGAAATTATTAATTATAAGCATCTTCTAAAATTCAATTTATAATTAATTGAAAGTAATGCTTTTTAAAAACCTTTATAGTACATGTTTGCAGTACATAATGATCATATTCACTATGGGAAATTAGTACATGTACATAGCACATTTCAATACTATTTTCACCTTCCCTCCACCTCCCTTTCATTTTTTCTTCATTAGATTTATTTATAAAATGGTTAAAAGTTAATTATCATATATACAGATTTAAAACCAGACTCGTAGGCCAAAGAGCATATAAAACATGTAAGATAATTGTACTAAGTCGAGGTTTTTATGAGCCGCCTTCTCTCGGAAGGCGCTCAGCAGCAGCAGTCAGCATATTTCTATCACACTTTATAAAGATTTTTGAAAGAGGACTTCCAGAAAAGATGTGGAAAGAACAATGGAATAAGTATACACCAAGTGAAGGGAGGTATTTGGAGGGGATTAATGGCCATGTATATTTTACTGTGATAATTTTTTTAATTTGAATATTCATCTTATAGTTTGATCCCCTTGTATGATGCTAATTTGCATGGTGTTTTATAAATCCTTAAAGGTAGGTCCCCTGTACCCCACATATAACATCCCACATTCAGCTGTGCGTATACGTGTGTAGGATTCTTGACCTGACATATTTTGGTCCTTCAGTAAGGCTGCATATGAGCAAGAATTTTGAAAAATGTAGTGTTGTGTGCATTGTTATTAACCTCACTCTGTGTACTCACCCCTTTCCTGGTTCTTTCTGCTCTTTGCAACCTTACTTCATGCTTGTGACTTAATTGAATAATTAACAAAGAATTTTGAAAGGCCAAGTAATTTTAAATATCAAGTGTTAAGAGCAGAGGTAATAAAATGACCTTTTATATCATTCTGTAACTGTAAAATTTGGAATGTTCATTTTCCTCTGTTAAGTCAGCCATCTCTTATTCTGCTTCTTTTTAGAATTCTCTTCATTTCGCTACACTGAGCAGTGACATGTGTCCATGTATTGACCTCAACTTTGGTTGAGCTTTCTGCTGGTGAAAAATACCAAGTTAGAGTGAAATTGTAAAAGGCGTGGTGATAATAATCCTCCTTCCCCCATTTTATTATATACTAGCATAAGACTTTGCATCTTGTTTTTAACAAACTCTTATTTCATAATGCACTTGGATTCACAGAACAGTCACGATAATAGTACTGATCATACTCATTTTGCCATAACCCACACTGGTTTTTCCCATTACTGACCTCTTCCCTTAGCGTGCGAGCGTTTGTCAGAATTGGTGAATCCATATACACGCATTAAGTCTAGTTTTTTTTTGAAATATCTTTAAGTTTTTCCTACAGTCATTTTCCCCCAAGATCCTGTCCTATTTATGTTATATTTACTCATCTTGTGTCCTTTGGATTTGTTTCGTCGTAACAATTTCTCACTTTTGTGGGTTTCAATGATAGTTTTGAAGAATTCAGTGAGGTATCTCACACAATATGCACCAACTAAGATGATTCTGGTGTTTTTATCACTATTCACAACTGCGCAAATGGGTTTCGGACAGTATCCCTCAGATGTATGATATCGTGTCTTCATGTCTAGGGTGTGTAGTATCAAAGTGACTTATTGCTGGTGACATTAATTTTGTTTGCATCATGGAGGTAAGCTTGACTAGTTTGTCTTTTGATTGCATCACGGAAGTAAGGTTGACTAGTTTGTCTTTTTACTGTAAAGTAGACAGGTCTGTGTTGTACTGTTTGGAAGGAACTCACTAAGTATTGCCCAGATAAAGAATGGGAAATTATGCCTCACCTCTTTGAGGGCAAAATATTGAAATAAAAACATTATTATATTCCAAATATAATTCATTCAGAATTATTTTACTTAGAACCTATATAGTATTTGTTCATGATCTCCATTTATTTATTAAATCACTTATTTGTATCAGTTTAGACATGGACATTGATTTCATGCTCTGCATAATAATCTAACTCTATGTTATTCATTTTGCTATTTAAATTGTTCTACTTTTGGCCACTGTTTGCTTCCTTAGCTGTCCTACATCTTTCTGACAAACGTCCATCTCCACAGATGATTTTCAATGCATTTTTTTTAAGTTTTCTGGCACTCTGATGTACATCAAGCTTGTATTGTTTTCCTCCTAACCTAGTCTTCAACTCAGCCATTTGTACAATGAAGTCAAGACCTTTTATTTGAGAATAGTAATAAAAGCAAGATCTTGTTATGAAATATGCTCAGTGATACTGGAATATCATTGATTTTACACCCTTTTAGTTTCCAGACAAAGGGAATATGTATGTATATGCTAATATATATGTATTTCTTCACTGCACCTGTATAAAGTAGGATGTTTCATACATTTTCATTATGGTTACATCACTTTTTTTCACAGTCTGCATTCTACCCTGTAATTCCTCTGAATTCTTAAGTACTTTTAAATTTATTTTCATTTATTAAATTTGTTCCTTTTTGACAATTGCGTGGTATCATATATCCATCATTATGGTATCATACAGAATAGTTTCACAGGCTTTAAAAAATGTCCTGGGTTTCATCTAATCATCCCCCAGCACACTCCCTGTCAACCACTGATCTCTTTATGCTCTCTGCAGTTTTATGTTTTCTAGAATGTCTTATTAGTAAAATCATAAATTATATGGCTTCCTCAAATTGGCTTATTTTACCTAGTGAAATGCATTTAATACTCATTCATGTTTTTATATGGCTTTTTAGCATACTCATCTTGTTTGTCAAATGTAACAAAAGCTGGTTAATATTCATGACGGTGGTGTGTGCACATGTATGTTTGTACGTAAGCCTTCAACTCAGCCGGCTAGGTAGCAAGGTATAGGACTGTTACATTGCACTCCGAGGCTGTGTTTGCCTTTGTAAGAAACTGCCAAATCGTTTTGACGTGGCTCCGCTGTGTTGCATTCCCACCAGTAATGAATGTGTGTTCTTGTTTCTCTGTGTTCACTAAGAGTCAGTGTTCTCAGGATTTTGGCCATTACTGGTCTCATAGCTATACGGTGGCATCTGCAGACTGCTTCAATGTGTACCAATTTAAAGGCAAAGGACTTTGGGCATGTTTCTATATTGCTGCCTTGTTATCTTTACATCTTTGTTGGTGAAGTTTCTGTTCGGGTAGTCCATACATTTAGTAGTTGAGCTGGTGTTTTGTTTTGTCTTGTTTCCTTTTGCTGAATTTTCAAGACTCTATCTTTGAATTGAGTACATTATAGAATGTATCTTTCAGGTATTTTTTTCTCAGTCTGTTCTGTACAAATGTTAGAGTTTCTGAATATCTACAAGAGACCTTGTTGCTGGTATTTTGAATGAGATTGTCTTGAATCTATAGATTGATGTGGAAATATCAACCTTGCAAACCTTGAACATGGAATTTTCAATACACTACTTATTTTAATCTTGCAAAATAATGAAAAATAAATGTTCTGTAGTTTAAAAACATGTGTATTTGCCCTGTTATATACATCTGGTATTTCATGTAGCTCCAGCAGAGAAAAAAAGAAAAATTATCTCCAACAAAAAGCACAGATCACGATTAAATAAAGATCTGAGTCACGCTAATTAGGTTTTCAAGAATACTGATATGAGGACTTTATCAGAACACACTTTGATTTATATTCATAAAATACTACTTTGGATACTACAGAAAGTATAGAACTTGAAATCCGTTCCTTAGACAATTGCTACATTGGTAAGAACAAAGTAGTTTCTGGCAGTAGTGATTTATTGTTAATTAGGAGCTAACACAGGCTAAATACAGGACTATTTGGAGAAAAAAAATAAAAGGATGCGAACCTAAAAAGAAGCAGAAACAACTGTGGTAATATAGAAATACATAAAGCAATAGGGGTATTTGAAAAGACTACTTCAAGAAAAGATAAAATTTTCAAGTTACGGGATTGAAAATGAATGGAATGGTATCCTCTTTCGCCAAAAAATTACACTTGAAAAACAATTATCAAGGCTCCATAAAATGTTTTCACCAATATCTGAATCTCAATACTTGCTTTCAAATTAATGAGCCACTATTGATCTGTGACTTGCACTTTCTATGTATTTGACCAAGTCTCATTTAGCAAGTTGAAGAGTATTTTCTTCCAACTAAAAGAAGGTATACTTTTAAAATTTCAACATGCAATTGAAAGGGAAAACTGGCAAAGGCATATGAGGCGGTAAATATTTCAAAACTGTTATTTGCTTGTTAACATGCCAACAAAAGGTTGGTTTTAAAAAGATCTTTCTTTTTTAATTTCTGAAAAATATGGTTTCTGTAATTCCCATAAGTAATTCAGCCATGAACTATCAACTCCTGGTAATGAATTCTCCTACAAAGGAATAATTTATTCCCAGTGTACTCACAAAAACCGGAAGGCTGCAAGGGACATGAGTCTGCAGAAGAGCCCTGTCTTATTAGCTGCAACGCCACATCGTAACACACATCTCCTGAGCAACATAGTAAATGATGAGAGGCTATTTATCTCCATACACTAGATAGGAATTGGAAGAATCATTTCTCATTTCTTCTGAAAGATATAATTGTATTTTTGTTCAAATTCCAACGCCGTTTCCGCACTTTAAACTTGTGATACTTTTTCTAGTTGAAGCAGTACCGTGTACATCTGCACAAACACAAAGCCAAAAAACAAATGAAGTGCTACCTCTAAAGGCAACGACACTAACAATGAAACACATTAGCAATGACAAATTTCTGCTTTTCTCAAAATGTCCAGTTCTGTATTAAGGTGAAATTATATTGCATCCCATATCAAAGCAAACCTGTTTGTTGTCAAGAAACAAAAAAACTGAATTGATAATGAATTTGAAAAGCATACGAATTATTGGTTTGCAGATCAAATCCTTATACATTTATTTTTCCATTCTGAAAAGGCTAATTCATGGGTACTTATGAATAATAAAACATGAATTTAAAAATGTAGTGAGTAACGTTCAGCATACTTTCAAACATAAACCATTATTATCGCTTTTGACTTAGAGTTACTAATTGTACTTTAAGTTTGATAATAAAGAATCTACAATCCAATAACTTTGCAGTAGGAAATGAGTTTGTGTGTCTATGTGAATATTAACATTTATAAAAATGTCAATTTAGTCAGTGTTTATATTCTCCATTAATATTAAAATGCTGATGGGTAATACAAATAAATGTGGAACAAGTTGAGATTTCACTACTATTATTGATTTTGTATTCTTCTTATGCTTTTCCAAAAATTTATTGATTATCAATGACATTCACAAATAATCGAAGATTGTATTAAAGGTAATCACACTGCTAATAAAACCTCAGAAAATTCTAAGATTGGTGTGAGGTTCCTAAGAAATTTCTATAATAACCATTTAAAGAAAACCTCTGAGGAATTATTTTTTGCATTGTAAATGTCTTTGAGAACCTAAATAATTTGCAAGCATTCTCTTTAAAAATGTGTTTATATATAATGCATATATAATGTATATTTATATATAATGTATGCATTATATATGATACACATAATGTATTATGTATATATGTGCAAACACAAAACTCATCAGAAAAGTATAGATTTGCATGTGTTGCAAACCTGAACCTTTAAGATCATTTTATTTTTTTTAATTTATTTTATTTTAGTGGTACATTTTAGATGTACATAGTGATAACATTCATCATAGGGGATTTGTACCTGTACATGTTATATCTTGTTGCTTCTTTTTTTCCCATTCTCCTCCCCTCCCTTCACCCCCTCCTTATTTACAAAAGCTTTGTTTCCACGTTTTCCTTCCATTTCTTATTTCTCTTGTCCCTCTGTTCTTTCCTCCTCCCCCTCCCTTGTTCCCTTTCCCATCTGGACATTTCCTTACCTTTCCCAATATAATACATTTTAGTCTTTATTTACAATTTCAGTTTCTCACACCAGAGAAACAATGTGGTATTTAAACATGTGTGTCTGATTTATTTCACTTAAGAGCATGGTCTCAAAATGCATCCATTTACCTAGAAATATCTCAAGCTTATCATTCTTTATGGCAGAGTAGTACTCCATTGTATTAAAAAACACATTTTCTTTATCCATTCTGCTGTTGATGGGCATTTGGGCTGTTTCTAAGATTTAGCTATTACAAACTGTGCTGCTATAGACATGGGTGTGCATATATTGCTGGGTATGATGCTTTTAATTCTTTTGGTAAGATACCAAAGAGGGGAATATCTGGATCAAATGGAATCTTTAGTCCTAGTTTCCTGAGGAATCTCCACAATGATTTCCATAGTGGTTGCACCTGTCTTCTTAAAGAATTTCTTCTCTAGGATATTATTTAAAAATTTTTTGGCAGAAATTGAATCCACACATGCCTTCCTGGATAAAACACAAGTCTACTGAAATAATAGACAAAGACTATTTCCAAAATGACAAGCCAAACCCCTACCTTATTTTGAGGCCTAAAAAAGGTTAAGTGCTAAACATTTTATCATTTTTCGTGCTTGTAGTTAGTCTTTTTTTTCCTATCACATGTATGATAATATGTTTAAGATGTGTACTTCGTGCTCAAACCTTTTTCAAGTGTTTGGACTATGAGAACCTGAGGTCCTATCATCAACTACACGTAGACAAAAGGATACCAATAAAGGTGAAACAGAAGGGTGGTGGGCATTTTTGGGTCAAGTACTATAGGGAACAATGAGGTGGGGAAAGGGGATATAAACTCCTGGGGTGAAAATGCTTCTTTATGTATAGTGAGTAATGCACAAAAACAGAAACATAATGATGTAAAATAAAATAGCATACCAAACCCGGGAAAATCATATTTTAATATCTTGTTAAAGTAGGCATCCAACCCTGTAAATGTGAGTACTGAATTATAAATGCATGTCAGGTTAGGGTTAGATATTAGAGCACATTTTCATTCTAATTTGTAGCATATACAAAACTAAACTTATGAAGAATTATAGACTAGATAAAAAATATAAAAGTGCACAAGAAATTGAAAAGATAGTTTTTATCCTTTGATATCTTCATCAAAATAGTACTTATGATATTAGAAAAGTGTCATCTTATTGCTATCTGTGCCTTAGGCCCTATGGTAATTTCTATGTGTGTTCGTCTCAGTTAAATTATTTAGCATGCTCTTCACAACCATGAGCTAAAAGTGAAGGCTTTTTTGTAGACCTAAATTCTTCAGTTCATCACTAACTTGACAAGCATGTTCTTATTTATACACTCGGACAAGCATTCATTTATTTTCTTAATTGACTACTTGATATTTGATACATTATGTATAAAATGCATATCATGTCATGTAAACTGAATATTCAATTAGACAAACGCTGATTGATTATGCTAAAGAAAGCAATTTTATATGATAACTAGGAAAAAATGCTTTGTAGGTCAGGATTAGAAGAATGAGTAAAAGATTTCCAAACCAAACCTTCGAGATTATTGATTATAATGATTACCACGTCATATCATTCTCCTCTAATGTCTTATCTTTAAAAACACTGTGGAGCTCTGACTTAGCTAACATTGAGAGGAACATATTAATTTTACGCCAAGGAACTTAACATTATACGCAATGACCTTTATAGTATGCATTTTGCAACCTGTTATTTTAAAGCGTATTAATGTCTCCGATCATGGTTTGAATTATAGTTATAATAGTTTTCTCATCTACTTCACTATTCAGGTTCAAAAGGCTTAAAAGCTCTGGAACATAAATGCACTTTAAAACTTAGAAGTTGTGGTTCAGCTTTATGGAAATACGTTACAAGGAGCAGGAACATTTTTACCATTTCCTCCTTTGATGCAACTCATTTGGTTTCAAGTTCAGCTTTGATTCCTCAGTTTCGCTGTTTTGTTTAGTTTGGGAAAGTGGATATTATGTACATACTAATTTATGTGTTTGTGGACACATATACATGTGATGAGTCATACAAAAATTTTTACGCAGCTTTTCTGAAGCGATATTTAATAATATTATGTAGAATTTCCATGACAATCCTTCTGGTTCATATGAGATACCTATTTCTACCCCCTTTAGGCAAGATATAATTTCTTAGATTGCAATGGACCATCCTCGTATCTCAGCACACAGGCAATATCGGTCCCTTATAGGAAAAAAAGGCTAATAGGCCTAGAGTATGGTACGGAATTCACCAGAAATAGTATCAAACTAACTCCCGAAAACCTTAGAATGCTTTGTCACTAATATGTAGTATCAAAAAAGAAGAGAATAGAATAGTAGTCACCAGAAGCTGGCATGGTGGGGTGTTTGTGGTTAGATGTTACAAGTCAAAGCACACTAAATTTTATTTGTACGAGAAAAAGTTCAAGAGATGGATTATACAACATGGCGACTATAGTTAGCAATGTAGTCTTGAAAAATGCTTAGAGATGTAGTGTTATCACCAAAAAAGAAACAAAATAAATACATGAAAAATTATGTGAGGCATTAAGATATATTAATTACCTATTTTAGTCTTTCCACAACGTATGTGTGTATACATATTCAAAACATTATAAGTATGCATACAATCTTTATGTATGTAAAGTCTATAAATTTTACATGCATAAAATGTGTCAATTTAAAAACATAAATAAAAAATTGGAGCACTTCGGAGGGAGCAAACCTTTCTTTATAGGTCAGCAGATTGGAATTAGAGATTGTTCTTAGAGAAAGTATGAGAACAAAGAGAAAATTAATAGTAAGAGCCCTGAAGCAAAAACAGTTCCCCTAGGCAGACTGGGACAAAGAGAGAATGAAATGGACGTCTCCAAGCTCTTCTGGAACCTTCTTGTGCCCTCACTACTCCAGGGTTGACCTTTGGGAATAGAAGCGGAGCTAGAAAACAAGCTACTCTATATTGTATATAATGGAGCCAAAAGAAGGAAGTATGTAAGTCAGTGGACCTCAATCTTCTACATACCTACAAACTAACCCTCCAGTTAGTTCTACATACCTCCAAACTAATGTAGAGCAGGCCTACGAAATGATCCTTGTTTTGTTTTAATTATTTCAATATTTTCTATGCCGTGATTCATGCTCTTGACTAATCTCATCTGCCTTCATTTTCCACATAATTTCAGAAATGTACTTCCAGAATTATAATATGCTATATGTCACAACACTGCAAATCTGCATGTAAATCTATTAGGGTTGGCAAACACCTATTGTCTCATGTTTGTCTCTGTTGAGTTACCTTCCTAACTCCTCATCAGTCACATGAGGAATTTCATACTATCTAAGTGTAAGGCCTCCTGGGGGCACAACAGATTTAACATGTTTATCATATTATTTGTTAAATTATTTTGATAGCACTGATAGTATTGTAGGAGTTAACAGTTTTTTTTTTATTTTATTTTCATGAAAGGAGGCTTCTTAACATGCATTTAAATGGCATAACTTTATATACATATTTCAAAGTGTAAAACAGTATTTGCATGGTTTCCGTAGATGTACAATTTCAATAGTATCTGTTGTATGCTACTATGCAAAATATCTTTAACAATGTAATATTTTATGCCAGAGAATGTATGTTATTTCCTGAAAGAGAAATTTCCCACTGATTATCTAAAATGCCCATTGACCCTTATAATCATCATCAAAGATCTATTTGTGCTTCTACTAGTTATTGGAACTATAAAATTGGCAGCGTATAAAAAGAATTTTCTTCTTGCAAATTATTTATTGCTTGAAAAATCCCACAGCTTTATTGCACACTGCACAGAAGTAACAAGTAAATGCAACAGAAGCAAATCAGAGCATTATTTTTTGAGAATAGTTCATCCAGAAACTACTACCAGTTCAACGCAGAAAATACTGTGGTGATGAGTTCATTAGGGAGAAATAAATACCACATTATGTTAGCTTTCACATTTTAAGAAGGGATATATATATATATCAGACATCAGGGAAATTTTATTTCATACAGTAAATTCAATCATGTAATGCACAGAATACTACGTATTTATGTGCAGTTTTAAAATGGCTTTACAGGAATGTGAAGTGGTCAGTTTAAGTCAACCACATCAAAATAATTCGACAAGGGTGGAATTAACATGAAAATTCTTGAAACATGAAAACAACTTCTGCCAGAACTATAGATGTTCTGAACCCAGTTCATTTGCAGACATATTTTATTATAGCAGTGTGTTTTACAATGAGCTGAGATCTACTTTCCCACAATTGCCCTAGACCTTGTGGTTCTGTTTCAAGTTACATCAGTTTCCTCTTCCACCTGAGATCTGGTCAAGTATTTGACAAACGCCAAACACTTTCTTGAAAGCGTATTTATTAACTAATCCAAATGGCCTCAGGTTCTTCAATTGTTCCTCACAAGAGACTTCTAGTGTCTTCAAAATTTCTTTTGGCATGTCTAGGTTTCACAGAGTTTTATTAAATCAAGAGTTTTCTAAGAACATATTCTGTGTGTTATGATACTGCATATTACCAGATCTTACTGGGCCTGCTTTTTTTCCCCATAAGAGCCAGCCAATTCTTAAATATCTTACAGATAACTTCATATTGGCTGATAGTGCTTAATAATCTCACTCACGCACAGCTCACTTGACCTATCTCTAAACTGTAAAAACTCAGTCAACACTCTCTTGTGTTGTCATTCCACCAACTACAAATTTGCAAAGTACCCCCATCACAAAATTTTAGAAAAAAAATTTTAAAATTTAATTCAAAAATTGATAATGTGTATTCCATCATATAGTCAGTCAGTATGCATGGTGTACCTTCAATATGTCATGCAGCTTAGTAGCAAGAGCTGTATTTTGGCTTTGGTCTCAGAAGTGACCGTCTATGTGTCACTATAATCCTGGGTGCTTCTGTTTCTTCAAATGAAGAAAAAGAGAATTTGATTTTCCCAATGAGGAAGAGTTTGGATAAATCAGGAAACCGAAGAGGAATTTTAATGGTTGCGTTTTTCATTGATAAATTCACAAACTTATTCCCAAAACTATGCAGAAATTTTAGGACATGAAATAAAAAGACTGCAATTTTCATCAAATGTGAATGCAGTTTTCTTATTTTATATTCAAGAAAATATGATGTTAAAAATATGTGAGCAACATAATACCACAAATGAAAATTTCAGAACTAAATATAAAATGTCTCAAATACATTCAGAGATGGCAAGATTACAAGCAAAGAGAATTTAAAATCTCTTCAGACTTAAGCAACCTTGGTCATATGTTCCAAAACATCCTACTCCAGTATAAAACATCCTACTTCAGGTCTTCACTATTGAGACCTAATGTTAGAAGGACTATCCAATGAATATTTTAAATTAATTTTAAAATCAACATTTTGTAGACAATACTGGAAAATATAAGATTTAACTATAGTGCATAATATTGATAATGAAAAGATCTTTTCAAAATCTTTGCCTTTTTTTATTTTCTTTTTTTTTTCTTTTTTCTGCTTTTTTAGCTTTTTCTTTTTTTGTTTCTTGAGACAGGATCTTGCTGTATAGTCCAGACTGACCTCAAAAAAACTTTGCCTATTGATCTAAAATTTGTAAAGAATACTAGATGCTTGCCTGTATTAATAAAATATATATTACTTTAAATGTAATTGCAGAATATATAAACATTTAGCCATAAAGAACATGAAATTTAATCCATGACATAGTCATTGAAAGCCATGTTATAATTCACTAAGACTCTAGACTATTTTATTCCATAAATTACTAATTTAGGTAAGTTAATTTGTAAATGACATGATTGCTTAAATGACTAGATATTAAAAAAAATCAGTGCCCCTAAAATAGAATAACTGGATCAGGCTGAAGAAAGCTCTTCAGAATAAAAACCATGGGAGAAAAAGCAGGGATATGAAGGGAACTTTTTCTTCCTTAGCCCGTTTTATTTATTTACTGATTTATTTATTTATTTTTTGGTTTGTCTGTTTTTGGTGCTGGGGATCGAACTCAGGGCTTTGTGCTTGGTAGGCAAGCACTTCAACCACTGAGCTAAATCCCCAGCCCCCCTTAGCCCCTTTTAACAAGCAATTTGCCTCTGGTTTAACAGCATAAACACGTTTTTCTTTCTCAACAGGGAACACCCAGTCCTGGGAATACTTACGTATCAATACCCTGGTAGATGCCAATTTTAAGAGTAGATCTATTTCTAAACTTAGGTCTATCAAATTTTTCCACAACTTGAAAAAGCCAGAAGTTTTTGAAGCAGATGCCTTTTGGCCCCATGTACTACTGGGCATTGAAAGCAATGTGGGTGTATTGAATGGAATTAACAAAGTCAATGGATTCAAGTTTATTG
This sequence comes from Hystrix cristata, assembly GCA_004026905.1. Taxonomy (NCBI): domain Eukaryota; kingdom Metazoa; phylum Chordata; class Mammalia; order Rodentia; family Hystricidae; genus Hystrix; species Hystrix cristata. The sequence continues at coordinate 14,707 of PVJO010022265.1, read as the reverse complement.
AAAAGTCTCTTTCTGGGAATAGGTACTGCTCTACAACATTTCTGTCAACTCAAAAATTAAGCTACAATAAGTGACACCAAGGAGATAGCTTTGTTCGGTAGATGGATAGGACACCACATGGCTTTGATGTTAGTGTGAAGTTAATCACAGGCTACCTGATGGGCCGTCACGTAATTCCATCATAAATTGTGTACCTAATGCTCCTATTATCTGTATAGCGTGTGAATTTTGGTATCAATAAGCTTTAGGGATAACTGGATATAAAATCTTGATTAAAGATAAATATGGGGCTGGTGCATTGGGAAGTTATACTGGGTTCTCTTAAGCCTCAGTTCTTGCATCAGCTAATTCAGCCAACCACTGTTTGCAAAAAGAAAATTTTAAAAAAGCAAAACTTGGACTTGCCATGCATCAGGCACTATGCTAAATCCACTAAATGAATTGATGCGTGGGCCTGACCTGCTGTCATCTCCTTTCATGGGTGGTCAGCCCCGCTAGGACCACACAACTACTCAGGAGTGCCTGGTTTGCCTCATGTCCCCTTCATATACTGTACAGTTAGGTCTACAATGGCTGTATCTATGCTAAACATAGTCCCTGAATAATACTGTCATTATTCCCTAAATAATACTGTAATAACTATTTACATGGCATTTATATTGTATTCAGTTATAAGTAAACTAGAGATGATCTAAAGTGTACTTGAGGGTGTGCACAGGTTGTGTGCAAATCCTGCATCACATTATAGAAGACTTTGGAGTATCTTCGGAGTCTGGCTCCCCAGGGAGGATCAGTTGCCCTCAGACACCTGCAGACAATATATGTAGGTTGTAGGGAGCCCATTAGTGTAGTTCTTGAGTCCCCTCAAAAAGAGATGTTTTCTCCATCTCTTCCCTTGGCCTTCTCTTCATAGGCTGCCTACAGTGAATTTGACCCAGTATCAAAAGTACCCTTTGGAACAATTCAGAGGCACTGTTATCTGCCCATAAAATAGAGCAAGATGCTTTCATTCAAGACTCCAACTATAGCTTTATACCTCTTCCCCACATCGTTTTTACATCAGTTGTCTCCTGGTACACATCAATACACATTGCCTGATCTATGTACAGAAACTTTTGATCAAGTCAATTGTTCAACAGAAGGTCACAGTATTACAGTAGCCAAAATTCTCAGTGATCCACAGTGAATCTTATTCTCCAGTCTTCCTGAAAATCAGAGTTCTATGTCATTTTCAGTTGGAAGAGTGCTGACAATTAATAGAGAAACAACATATTGGTGGAGAGAAATGGTCAGGATGTTAATGAAAATCTAATGTATTTTTCTTACAAAGCGAAGGAAAGATTTTCTGATTTTTTCTCTCTCCTCCAAGAGCAAGGCAACCCATAATCACTATGTAATTCACACATCAGCAGAGAGGTTTTCCGTACTGATTGCTGCTACTTTAACAGTGCTTGACAAACAAATAAAGAAATTAACTGATGTTAACTCCTGATCAGATGATCTTTCTTTGGAGATGTGACATTTAATCTGATTATTCATGTATATTTTAATAGGAGATTTATCACATATCAGTCGTTAGACACTGAATATTAAAAAGTAACCAGTCTTGCAATGTTGATGACAAGCTTCCATTTCTAATTTGTAGAGGAGACCCAAACAAGATGAGTTTAACTGCAGTGTTTTATTTCCTTTTTGTTAAATCTCATGTGGCATATAGCTGTACCAAGGCAAAGAGAATATCTTTAACCCACCACTCAGTGACAACAATCAGCTTTCCCACCCCTCACTCCAAATAAAACAATAACACTTCAGTTTAAGAGAAATGAGACCTATTAATGACTAATAGAAGATCAGTTGTTCATTTTGACTATGCAAGCAACCTCGCATTGATAGTTTTGTGATTACCAAGTGTGTTGGAAAATCTGCTATTTGGAACTTGAAGTACCACACATTTTCCGTAGAAAATAGTGAAGTGTCATAGAATCTGGGGCTAGTTTATTGAAAGGCTAACATTTCCTCACTTAACCTGGCATATCTGAGCATGTAGTGGTTAGCACAGTGCTTCAAACTCGGCAGGCACTAGATAAGTACCAGACGAATGAGGAAAGAAGAAATGAAAAATACCTGCGTGTATTATGTTATGTTGGACTGTAAAAATGTAATCACGACTTAAACTCTGCTGCTGTGTGAAAGCTTGGTTGAAGAGTCAAGGCTGGTTCTAGGATTCAAAACATCAGCCTTCCTACTTTCCCTTAACCAGCTGGAGGGATACACTGCTCTCGGGGATGCTGGGGCCATTAGGGAAAAGGACACCTGAGGTGCAGGTAACTGTGAAGGCTTGTTGATCTCCCTAGGTAAAGAACAGAAGTGACGTGGCTAAGACAAGGTGGGAGGGCCATGGTGTGGAACACTAAATAGAACACCCATGAAGGTGTAAAGTGAAGAAAGAGAATTCATCAAAATTGAAGTGTTCTGAACTATAAAATTTTGGGTAAACTGCCTGCATAGATTTAAAAAGTTCTTTTTTGTTCCTCCCACAGCAAAGCTGTGTAACTCCCAAAACTTTTGGTTAATTGCTGCGTATGTGTGTTTGGTTAAATGGATGGTGCCAGGAGTAACATGCTTCCTTCTGGAGCCCTTGTTTTCTGCCTTTGCCCTCAACCAAGTGTCAGGCCCTTCCTGTAATAAATGTCAATTGATATTCGGAGCATCATTTTGAAAGAGTATGAAGCTATTAAAATGTAGGTCGGAAAGGGCAAAACTAGAAAGAAAAGAAGAAAATAATAAGTAAAAGAGAGATAGCCAGGACACAGAAGTAGGTCAGAGAACATTAGGGGGTGGGGGCACAGTTTTATATCTTGAGTAGGGTGCTGATTTCCTGAAACTTTTGTATTTTTCAAAAGTTCCTTAAGAGGGTAAGCAAATCATATTTTAAATTTTAAAAAAATTATGAAGCCATTAAGACCTATAGATTCAAATATTTGCAGGGACCATTAATAGAAAAAAAATGAGTTCCCATCATCTAAAAAAAAATGGCTGAAATGGGATATGATTTCCAATATCTTTTCCAGTTTTTGCCCAGTATGATTCTCTGTTTAAATAACAAAAGAAGTCAAAAATTATTTGGCTAATTTGTAGTAGCAATGGTCATTATTCCACAATTTTTGCTCAGATAATAATTATTACTGTCTCGTAATAGTCCAGTGTGCAGGGAAGGTCAACCACAAAAATCATTTTAATTTTTCTTCAGCTTCACTGATTATTTGTAGATTGCATTTTCCCCCCCTAGGTCAAATCATTTCAAACACACAGTTAACTCAAATGAAGGCAATCCAGATTTCTTTCAAAAGCTCTGATATTGAGACTCTGCCCTGGCATTTCATTTGTTTGTATAGAAAATGTTAGGACTCTCTTTGCCAAATGTAAGCCGTGATTTCAAAATCCTCTCATAACCTCACATCTCCATTGCATCCAAACATAAAGCTGAAATTGACCCCACAGTTATTGCCAGAGGCATTCATGGAAGGAAACATACTATTGTAGTATTATTAGACACGTGCATATAAGTTGCACAACTCTGAACTTCAAAAATAAAACATCTATAATCTGGGCAATAATGTCAGCAGCACATTTAATTAAATTAAAACTTCAGAATAAGTGGTGGTTTATTTCTGAAAACCAAATATCGAAATTTTGCCGAGTGGCTCACTTTGAATGATCAAAGGGTTGCTTCATAAACTCTAACAGCACCATCATAAGTCATTGTGACCAAGAGATTCCCTGATACATTAATCAGGACACCTTGTAAAAAAGTGAAATCGCAGACACGTAAAGGCATACTAGCTTTTTAGTATCACTTCCTTTGTATATATTATATGTGAGAGTTGAAAGTCATTTCTTAAAGGGAATTTTAGATTAGTGCTTTGCATGCTGGTTGACAAGTGACCTCTTAAAATAGTCTTTGGAGCATGCTCATTGTGTCATATGCTTTGCTTTTTGTTCTTAATTCTCCTCCCTAGCATTTTCTTTCTTCTCGTTATCCATAGGCAGCTCTTTGGCCATTGACTCATTTGCCGCAATGACTGAGTGTGAAATTATAGCTTACTGTCAGTCTCTCAAAATATCTTGTCAGGTGTATTACTCTTGCTTAAGTTACCTAAACACTATTAGAAGTTACCTAAACACTATTAGAAAGTGATAGTCTTAGTTACTTTTCTCATTGCTGAGACAAAATACCCAATACCCACAAGTTAAAAAGAAAGGTTTATTTCAGCTCACAGTCTGTAGAGGTTTCAGTCCATAGTTGGCTGGTTCCAAAGCAGGGTGGCCGGGCAGAGGGGCATTTCACAGGAGAAACGGCTCATGGCAGCAAAGTATTGCAGCAGCCTGACTCTTCTTTCATCCTTTCGAAGCTACCTGCCCTTTGGGTGGTATCACCCACACCCAGGTGGGCCTTCCCATTACCCACACCCAGAACTACGCCAAACCAATCAGCGGACTACTTTAATAATTACATACCCTTTCTCCCAGTATCGCACATCCTAGATCCAGCCACCTCTGAAAAGCCCCACCTATGACCACACGAGGCTTTGAGGGGAACATCTAGACAGAGCCGTAACATTGATCTTTGCTTTGATCATTCCAGATGTCTATTTCCAGGGCAAGAAAGCTTTGACAGGCTGAGCACACAGTGGTTTATACTGCTTGTGAGCAGTGTGCATCAATTCTCAAGCTTGCTCTGTGTGCAATTCAAACTTTAGGTAGAAAGAACCTGGAGTATAGCGATGCAAAAAGCTAAGATATGACACTATCATAAATATCACCTTAAGTTTTAACCATACTTATTCTAGTTCTTTTATTTTTTAACTTTTATTAGTACATATTTGCAGTATGTAATGATTACACTCACTGCAAAGAATTGGTGCCTGTACGCAATAGATCTCAATTCCCTTTCTCCCTTTCTCTCCACCCCCCATTTATTCTTCCAGCATTGGATTCGTTCATTTATCCCATAAGGCCCTATAAAGTTAATTGTCATATACACAGACCAAAAACCAGACCAAGAGGCCAAGGAACATAGAAAACATATGAAAGAATAAAAATTATTAATATTTAAATTATTCAAGTTGTAGAAATTTACACTCTACTACAGCCCATATATATAAATATTGTCCTTCACCCATTTAGTCACAAAGGGGGACTGTAGGGACTTTAGATTTAGTCATATATCCACCTGTTATATTGTCATACTGTGTAAGCAGGTTCTATGACACAGTCTAGTCATGAATCCTACCTGTTGTTTGCTTGTATTGAGCATCATTATATTCCTGTCTGTAAGCACATACCAAGGTTAGAAGGAACTGTCCAAACTAAAGGGAATTTAGCACTATCCCTGAATGAAATGTATCCAAAAGGAAGAGCTGACATAATGACTTATATTATTAAAGAAATTCCTCTATCCTTGCAGTACTAAGTTCAGAAGGCTTCGCTACATGACCTTTCTGTTGCTGGACAAGGTGGATGCGACGTGGTGGCAGCCCTGATATATACATATTGTATTTTGGCTGGAACATCTTTCATTAAAAATCTGGCTTGCATTAAAAAATGTATAGCTTTTCTTGAATCTGACAATAATTTTGTAAAAGTGTGACATAGATCAAGTATAAATTATTTGATTCTTTCTGATAGTTAAAAGATATCTATATTTAAGTATCTATGGCTGAAATACCAACAGTCCAATGCTTTATTTTGTACATACTTTTTAAAACAAGTTATTTTTACTTCTCAAGTTATATTTCTTTACATTTTGTTCATGAAACTCTTTCCAGAGGAAAAAGGCATATAGATACATTATTAATAAACACATATTAATCATTTAGTCTGATATCTTTTATTTTGCTGGTGAAAAGTCAAATTTCAAAGCTGTGTGACAACTGATAGTGCTATCTGTCTTATTCAAGGCAGAATATTGCTGTAGTTGAAATCCCTCTGACTGTAATGATCTTTATGTGATTATTTAAATTTTGAACATAATTAGATTGTTTGTATATAAGTGGAAATAGCCAAGGCTTGCAGAAATGCTTGGGAAACTCCATGCTCGAACAGCAAGTTTAATATGGTTTATAGAATTAGTAGGACTTGTGGGTTTGTGTTTATATTTTTGCATGGCCTCCATATCAGTAGGAAAAACTCAGTCCTCAGGTCCAAGGTTGTTTAAAATCCTTGATCATGCCCAAGGTCAGTGGTGGCAAACATTTGCCACAAGTGTTATTTATTTTTCTTTTAAAACAAATGATGTTAATGTATGAGGTTTTTTTTTTTTTTTCCTAAACTAAAATCTCAGTATTTGGCTTTAATTGCAGAGTAGGTACTTTGTAATAAAGAAGTGGGGGAAAAAACCAAAAAATAACAAAAAAAAATAAATAAGTGGGTTTGCGTTGCAGTTTTGCTATCACTGCCCTAGAGAAACCTTTAACTTTCCTTGTTCCCTGCCCTACACAGACCTTTTTTTGGCTTTTGCTTTTAGGGTTTTTTTGTTTTGTTTTGTATTTAATTTTTTTACCAAGGACATGTATTGGTACATTATATACATAATAATCACATTCATCATGGTTATTTTGTACCTGTACGTGATGTATCTTGGTTTTCTCCCCTCTTCCCCACCCCTCCGTTTCATTCCCCACCCTTCCCTATTTGCAGCAGGTTTATTTACATTTTTCCATTTTTTCCTTTCTCCTTTCTTTTCTTTTTCCTTTCCTTCTTTTCCCCCTTCTCCCTTTCTAGTTCTCCACTCTTTTGAATATTATCTTTCTTTTGCATAATATCTATTCTACCTCTTTGTCCTTATTTACACTTACGGTTTCTCATATCAGAGAAACAATTCCATGTGTACTTGTGAGTGTCTGATTTATTTCACAGGTCTGGAAGAGTACAGACCTTTAACTTTCCTTGATCCATGCCCTACGAGACTCTTTAACTTTCCTAAGCCTCCTCTTATTCCCCCAGGCTACTTTCTCCCCGATCACCATGTGCCTTCTCGCCCCATTGTCTTTAGTGTTGCCTCCTTCCTGAACTTCAATTCTTCACCAGCAAGACAGTTTCTTTTTCCCCTTTCTAGACTTTTCCCACCCTTGAAATGTTATTACCTCATTTAGGCAGAGGTTTTCCTCAACCTTTGTCTCAAACTTGGAGATCACAGAGCTTAGTGGTACATTACTCACTTTTCTTAGATGGCTCTAGAGTTTAAGACAAGGAATGAGGCATAGATTCTGACTTGAAAGAAATGAGTGGATTCTTTTATGTCCTTAAACAAATTTAAAAGTTTCTTTTAATGAATGCATAATTATACCTATGCATGGGGTAGAGTGTGATCTTTCAAAACATGTATAAATTGATCAAATCAGAGTAGTTTTTTTCATCTTTTTATTAATTGTGTTGGGAGCCTTTGAATTCTTCTCTTCTAGTTATTCATAAAATATATAATAGCTTGTTATAAACTCTACTCCTTTGATTATACAACATGTGTTAAATTACCATGCTGTATGCCATACATTTGTATAATTTAAAAAGTAAGAAAAAATACAAGATCCAAACAAACAAACAAGAAAATAAACTAGTAAGCAGTTCGGGTCGCATCCCATTACTTAACAAGGAGAAAATATTTTTTCTAGAAAAAGCAGAAAACGACATCATTCTCTGCTCTTAAACCCCATAACCACAATTTGCAGTGAGCACGTACTGCCTGCCACACCCTCTGATGGTTAATGGCTTTGTGAGCCTTATCTCATCTTACGTGAGCCCCACAGGTGTCATCCTAGAAAGACTCAGTTATCACCCCCATTTTACGGGGATGAAACTATGCTCCAGAAGGTTAAATAAAATTTCATGGAGCATAAACTGCCTTTCCTCAGCCCTTACTGTAACGCATTCTCTAAGACTGTGTCAATAAGATCTGCCAATGAACTTTGTGATCTCAGTTTCCTGACACCCTCTCAAAGGAGTGGGGTCAAGCTGGGCCATCACGGGTGACAACGGTGGTTGGGAAGAGCTTATAGCAGGCACTCGGTCAAAACTGAAAGGCCTCAGTTCACATTCTACAACCTACCCAAGATAGGAGCTACATTATCATCACAGTGTTAGTAGAAGAGGATTCGGAGGCTGACGAAGGTTAAGGCTCTGTCCGTGGCCACACCAGAGCTAAGAGATGGCAGTCAACAGGGAGGAGGGTCTGACCGCAGCATCTGTGCTAATAACTTCTAAGAGCGATCCAGCAGCACCCCAGACTGAGTCGCGTGTGAAGCCTCCTCTTTGAGTCTGTGGAAAACTGAAGGAGTCAGAGTACAAGGAAATGACTCTGAGCTCCCTGAAGCCCCAGAGCTGGTTTCTGCCCACGTACTCCACCTGCAGGTTTGGATTCTAGGGACTGATGGGAGCGAATACCAGAAAAATGTAGATGCCTCAGCTTCTCATGAAATATCTTGGCTAAACATTTTTATATCAAAGCTATAAAATACTTGCTGTATTTATGACTTTGTTTTGTTTTTCCTTTTATGGAATATGTCTAGCTGGAGTTTACAAGGAAATTATACTAGACACTGATGTTAATCTCAAAGAAAGATATATTTCTTATCTAATGTTCTGAAATGTCAGGAAATCACTCAAAGAGTAAGTGTGTTTGATGACTCCTTCTAATTTGCACTGCATTTGATAATGTGCACGTGGTGTATCAATTAGCAGAAGACTTCTTTAGGGCCAGAAGGTCATCTTTGGAGAATTAGTAGGTGGCCTCACTGAAGATTTACAAGAAGTCCTGTTTTCTCCTTGCATTGTGTGAAGGGCATTGTCTCAGCACAGTGACAAACTGTGTGTGGAGGAGAGGGCTAAACACATTAACCTAATGAGAACTATTTGTTTATTTGGGGACGTTTACTTGATTAAAACACAGCTTTTCCATGCAGCTTTATTTTCAGCCAAGGTTATCCATACCATCAACTACAATTTCTGAAGAGTCCCAGTACCTCTGCAATTCCTCCATACTGCTCTTGTTTGGTGGATTTTTCTCTTCTTTAATATAAAACATCTTAACGGAGAGAATTTTAAGCTGTGGTGTTTGAAGGACAAATTGATGTTGATTTTCTGCAAAGGAAAATAATAGGCTGAGAGAAAGGAAAAGGAAATAAATCTCACTGTTTGCGGTAGTGTGGGAAGAATAATAAGCAACCACAAGGAAGACAACATCTGGTGAACAGGACCTATCTATTAATGCTTGTGCTAGGGTAAGATACTCTAAAACATGTGCAAGTAAAAACCTAACAAGGAATAAAGTGAGGCCAGACCTCCAACAGCTGAGCTTTGGAGAAGAAAGAAAACTAAGTGCTTGCAGAAAAGAGCAAACATCAGAGCATATTTCTATAGTAACCTATACATTTTATATTAATTGTTATCCAGACTTGAATTTATAAAGGGTGCCAGAACAATTAATTCTGTTCTAGTAGTTTCTCTGCTTTGGATTTCCTTGCTTCTCATTTATTTTTCCATTTCTAGTATTATTTCTCCCAGTTTCAATCTCTAGCTCTTTCTGCTCTTCAATGTGTGGTTCTGTCGGGTAACGGAAGGCAGGTGGTACTGTGCTATGGCCTATTGCTTCTCACACTCTAATAGATTGCATTCTCTTTGATCTCTGCTCAAGAGTTCTGTGCAGGTGTTTGGAAGGAGAGAGTGAAAAAATGATGTTTTTTTTTTTCCCCTGACAGTTTTGGCATTGCAGAAAGAATCACAATTTCACAAAGATAGCAGAGATTCAGAACAGAAAAATATCTACCTACGAGATAGTGGGCATATTAAAACCTATTTTTGTGCATTAGTTTTTATGGCTTTAAACTTAACCACAAGATCACAGAAAACACAATTATTCAAGTTTTATGAGAGTTAAAATTTTGTAAATCAGCCTTAATTTGTGAGAATGTTCAAAAAGAGAAATCAGCGGGCAAAATATGAGTGACAGCAGAAATGTAGTGTGCATAATGGGAGAGAGCTTTTAGGCTTGTTCGTGTGCAGATGTGCTAATGTGTAGCTACAGTTATTTTTTAAAGAGAAAAAGGGAAGTAGATTATAACTTATTCAAAAAGTGAGATTTTAAAAATAATTTTGTAAAATAGTGAAGTTCTTCTGAAAAATGCTTAAGGTAGCCAGGGACTGTGTGTGCTGATCAAGTAATCTCCCGAGATCAGCAAGGGGATCTGATACCTGTTGCAGCTCTTTAGAATTTAGTGAAGGAGCGAATGAACAAATGAATGAATGAACATGGGTTTCTAGGGAGTAACCATGGCTGTCACTTCTATTTTGGAGTTTCATAGAAGTACACCCCTTGGGCTAGGGGAGCAGGGATACAACACAGGACTAAGCACAATGGGAGGAGTGCATAAAAATCAAAGAAATAGTGGTTTGTTTCTAATGTCCTCAACTCTCATGACTCCTTCTTCTCCAGGTTAAGAGGGTCTGCATCTCCATGGCCACAATTATAGGAGAGACGTTTCCCCACCACCATGACAGTGCCTATTTTTACGGGAACGAAGGCAGGGGCTATCCTAGTGCTGGGAAAACTGCTTGACTGAGCGGGCGGCCGGGTGGGCTTTTTTGATACATGGGACACTCAGTCTGCAGAGCTGATTAGTTTTGTTCAACAGGCTGATTGATAAACACTTATCCCCATAGCATCCAAGCAACCCACTGAGAAAGCATAGTTCAGCGATAGTGATTATAGTCACCAAGTTGTGTGTCCTTGAGTGATGGCAGGTGTGGGAGTCAGCTGTGTGTGTGAATGTGTGTGAAGGAGTGTGTCTGGGTGGAGGGCAAATCACACCAAGACTTCCAGAGTTGTCTCTTTAAGTATTGGGAAAGACTATGTTTTATCTGAATATACTTCCTAAAATTTCATATTAAGTTCTGGGTAAAGTCACATGTCATTGTTACAGATGACCAATGAATTACAAAGTTAAAATTTTCAGGAAAATGGTTCCCAACATTAAATTCCCATTCATGATTTATGGTCTTTTATTCACAACTTTCAAACGCCTCACCGATGTTAAGGAAGCCCCGTGCCCCTTCCTTGGCAAAATGGACACAAGACTGTTTAAAAGCCCAGCAAAATGAACACAGGAATCACTCTCGTTTCAGAAAGTAACATAACAGAGTTAAGGGACATATTTTAGAATGAGAGTAAGCATTTCATTGTCTGTTTTTGTGTATAAATGGCAGAGTGTTACGCAGTAGATATATGCATGCTTGTACATAAGCGTGTATGTTTTTGTGTGTATTTTGATACTACAGTGGACTATTATACTTAATTATTTAGAGTAATTTATTCAGAGTTCAAAAAGCAATAAATACACATGCTAATTACAATTAGCACACTGTATATAGTAATATATAACATAAATTATATATAAAGATATGCTATATATAGAATATTATATATGAAAGTATATAAGCACATATAAACGATGATAGAATATACAGTATTACAATTAAAATGCAGGATGCTAATTTATTTCCTTATATTTTTTTTCAATATCCTCCTATTTATGGACTATTAAACTTCTTGGTCCATGACATATTAGGGCTTCCTGTTTGAGGCACACTGTTCTTCACAGAAGTATCTGAGTTGGTTCTAATTTTATGCATAGTCCAGAATCGCCGACTACACGGGATGCCCCCAGCCCTTGCGGGCCTGCGTGGGAGCAGCTGGTCTTCGGTGACCTGCGGTCAGTGTACCAGAGAGAGGGGTCAAGATGGGAGTGTGCCAGAGGAAAAGTGCTGGTAACTGGGGAGGAAGAACAAGAGGAGATAGACCGCAGGCCAGATTGCCCCAGGACAAATCCAAAAGTGCCTCCTGGAGCACACTGCAGATAAATGATGTGCAATTATTCTTCAGCCGAAGAGGCTTGGAGGCAGGCCACAGTGTCAGCCGCCACAGGAGGACCGGGACTCGCTGACAGATGTCCCCGTCTTATCAGAGACCTGGCAGAGGGCAGAGTGTGCAGTGTCAGTGAGGGAAGGGATAACGAGAGGCGGGAGATCCCAGCAGCTGTTGCTGCCGCCAACGCAGCGGAATCCTGTGTCATCGCCGCCCAAATTCTGGCCCCTTGCTCTTTTACGAAAACTATAAAATGACCGCATACTGGAGTTCATCCTGGGCTCCCTTTCTTACCTCAGTTCCTGTACAGAATTGCCCAGATGATTTGAGCAAAGCATCATTCTGCTGTTAAAAATGACAGCAGCAGAAGAAAGAATCTTACCTTGCTCCTTGGTGCAGGTTATAAAACAAAATCAGTATCTCTGTAAGAAGCTTGTCTGAGGGATTGGGTTTAAAAAGATAAATAATTAACAGAGTGACAATACTGAAACATTTTCTTCTTGTCTGATTATTATAAAACATAAAGTGCTTAATCTTGGGACAAACCTGTAGACAAAAAGATGTAAACTTCCGCCTCTTCCCTCATGAGCAATAAAACAGCTGAGATGCAAAAATCATGGGAGAGTAGTAGGTAATTGTGAAAAGAAGAAAACATAGAGGTTGACCTGAGAAATGATTGGCACAGAAACCCAGATCGTGAACTTCATTTTTGCCTTTCTTGATCTTCATAGTTCAGTGGAATCATCTTCACCTGTAAACCTATGTATCTCTTTATTCATTTTCTTACAGTATTCATTAATATTTTACTGTACGATGACTCATTCTGAGAATGATTCCCATGTGGAAAGAAAACAAGCACCATATTCTTAGGCCACAGGTACATGGTAGCATGCTACAAGAGGAATTTAATAGACAGTGAATTGAGGAACATTTAGGTACAGCTTGTGCCCATCATTCCGGAGTAGCTGCCCTTTCTTGGCTATCTTCATTCACCATAATCTTCAACCCACCCAAGCCAGGACCTGGCCACACACTCTCCCACACGTCATCTGTGGCCAGAAACCACCAGAAACGACGACTTTCATAGCACAGTTCAGATAAATTTTTCTCATAAAATGCTTTCATATTTCTGTCTTTCAAAGGTATTTTGTAGACCCGTGTAGAAACTTAAATGCAATCCTTGGTATCTTTTTAAAAGTAGATGTTGAATTTTAGATAAATTATCTCCAAGTCATCCTTTGGGGAAAAAAGTTGTGCACATTTCTAGGTCTCAAGTTACAGGGTGACAGAGCAATACAAAGATTATCCCTATCCAAAACAACTGAACTCTTTTTAACTTTATAAAGTGATCCTTTTCTCTTTATAGTTATATTCAGAATAAAATAGTAAAAGTTGTAGCGAGGAGAAATTTTTGATTAGGAAATATTTTACCTAGAAAGAAAAAAAAGGTAAAAACTAAATTTTTAATCAATGAGTATCATGCAATGGACTTTAAATTAGAAAAACACAAGAGTATTTTAAAAAAAAATTTTACAAATATTTTAAGTCTATAAGATATAACAGATTGGAGATGAAACTATTTTGCCCTAGAAGAAATTCTCAGATATTTTAGAAGCAGTGGAAAATGAATCTGATAGTGCTGTTTTTCGCGATGTGTAATACGTATTTATAACCTACAGAGTGAAAAACAAAATCATATTTTGGATCTTTAAGACCTGACATAGCAAAAAGCTAATTTGCTTTGAGGCTCTTTGATGCATTTAATTTAATTTATTGGAAGCAAATTAATGTGAAATGATAAAATAATTATTAAATGGAAATAGAAGAATAGGACTGAATCAGATCAACAGAGGGGAGAGAGTGGGTGATTACTGTAGTTCGCAGGATAATTCCCAGTTTTATCAGATTAAATCTAATTGGTAGCAAACAGGCGAAGGGAATAGTGCACTTGCTCCATAACAGAGTGAAGGAGAAAGAGAGAAAAAGAAAACTGGACTCACTAAGGATAAACCAAAAAGTAAAACGATTATGGCAATGAAAATTGATTTCACTGCCCCTTTGCCTTCTAAAATAAAAACCTTTTCAATGAATATTCCACAGTTTCGGAGAACTAATTGCACCTGCAAAAGGATCTATGTTCAAGCCAATAAATATATATTGATGAATGCTATTTTCAGGAATCGGGCCTGTTTATCTATCTTCTAGCTGATAAGTTTGACTGAGTACCTGGAACATGGCAAAGTCAACTTTATTGATGAGTGACAGCCCCTGTTAAAATGACCACAATCTATGCCGTATACCTTGACATATTTTCTTATTATTTAATGTGATAATTGTGTAAAGTAGCAGAACTAATGGTATACCTGATATATACATGGTCTATACTGGAAGATTAATTTCATAAGGATATAAATTGCTGTAATTTCGAATTTCAGTGAAAAAAATCATGAATTTTTCCTTGTTTTGAAAATGCTGTGATTTTTTCAAATGCAATTCCAAAATAACAGGAGAAAGTGTGAATGATTCTCAATGTTGTATGACATGGTATGACCGTTCTTATTTAATACGTTTTTTCAAAACTTTACCTTTTTTCAATAGGAAATATTTCTTTATGTAATTTTGCTCACTTTTGTCCATCCGTAGTGGTACCATTTTAGTCTAAATTCACATAATCTTTCTTTTTTTTAATTTTTTTTTATTATTTTTACCAAGAACATGTATTGGTACATTGTATACATAATGATCATAATCAACATGGTTATTTTGTACCTGTACATGATACATCTTGGTTTT
>PVJO010022264.1:0-28387 GCA_004026905.1 Hystrix cristata | reverse complement strand
CCAGTAGCTATGAAATGATAGCTCATTGTGGTTTTAGTTGGAGAGATGTCTTTTTAGAGACCCCTTCCTCTGGTTTAAACCCTGGCATATCTTGCATAAAACACAACAACAACAAAAACAAAAACCCAGAGAAGTTGTTATAGAATCATCAACCCTGGTCTCTTGTCCTTGGTCAGAATTATTTATCTCCTAAATGACAAATATCTCCTAAATTTATTCTCCTAAATGACAAATAATAAAGATAAAGGCAATAAGGTGATGACCTCAATGCAATGAACTATGGAGGAAAATATAATACCATCATATACAACAAGTGTTATTACTTTGGCTGAAGCTGAGTTTTTAGTGAGTGGGTTTAACATACTAGGAGTTTTTTAGTATGGTAAATAGCATGAAAGTAGTTCATGAAAAACGCAAGGTTGGGCAACAGTGAGGTAGTAGAAAGTGTCCTGGATCAGGTGAAGGTGGGGGGGGGGGTGTCCAGTGAATCTGAAATTGGATACTTATCTTCTGGAAGGATTTTAACTTCTCAGAGTCTCAGTTTCTCTTTGGCAATGTTTTGTATCTTGGTTGTTTTCTCATTGCTGGGATAAAACCCCCTACATGCACAAATTAAAAGAGAAAAGGTTTATTTTAGCTCACAGTTTTTAGAGGTTTAAGTCCATTATCTGCTGGGTGCAAGACAGGGTAGCATGGCAGAAGAGAAACAGTCCATGGCAGGCAAGTAAGCAGCAGCAGTGTGCCCCCCTTTCCCTCTTTATTCCATTCAGGCTACAAAACCTATTGGTTGGTGCCATTCATGCCCAGAATGGGTCTTCTGTGTTCAGTAAATCCATTCAGCCACACCTAGAACTATGCTAGTCTAATCAACAAGATTAATCTAATTATTGCACGCCCGTAATCCATATTCACACACCCTAGCTCTAGCCACCTCCAAAAAGTTCACCTATGAGCACATGAGGATTTAGGGAGATATCTAGATATAAGTCATAAAACTTTGATAATAAAAAAAATCTACATTTCAGAGTGTTGAGAGCACTGAGTAGGATTAAAATAATTTACTTATTAAAACAACAGTGCAGTTTCTCATTTAATTTCCTCTTCCAATCAAGTTAACATTCCCATCTGAACCACTGATGAGTTTGGAAGGTTTTGGAAGTGTTCAATGGCATAAAGTAAGAAAGGAATGTCAACGCATACAATATGACAGCAGCGGGTAAAATAGGATTGGAATGGGGGAGAAAGTAAGCTTTCTGTGGACAAATGTGTCCAATACTGACTGGTTCTTTCCCAACCCCATTTCCTTCTTTTCCAGTGAAGGGACACTGCACATTTCTCGTATTTCCCATTTATTACTATTATCTATGTCCACTGACTGACTCTGAGGAGTAGAGTAGAGTACAAGTGATATAGATCACATCCCTGTTTGGTTCATGGGAAACTTCCCGCACATGATATTTATCCACATTTCCACTTGACTGCTAGATGGATGACAAGAGTACAGTGGAGGTCTCAGGTTCCTAAAGCCCTAGGACACGAGATAATAAGAAGATAAAAGGAGCTTGGCCTCAGTTTCCACTCTGAAAAGTTATATGAGTGAGACATAACCTTGAATTATATTCATTCAACGAGCTGTTGGCACTGTTACAACAGATTTCCTTCTTTGGCTAACCATAAGATACTACTTTTTATAACACTTTCTAGAATTTCCACAGTGCTCATCACATGCTAAGTAAGTTGAATTGATGACAACAGTATAAAAAAATAATTGAGTAGAAAAAAAAAGGATCAGAGTTGAGAAGTACAAGTGGGAGTGGAAAAAGTTGCTTTTTTAATGATATGGCTCAGGACCAGCCCATACCAGAGATGCAATTTTAATTTTGTTTCTCACTGGGCTTCAAAACTATCTACTCTCTCTTGGGCCTATTAAGTTGGAAAAGTTGGAGAAGGTGACATCCAAAGGTTATTATTAGTAGTATTAGTTCTCTATTTCATCCCAGTGACTCTCCTTTATAAGATTGTTTTACCATAAACAGTAGTACCTGGTACAAAAAAATCATAACCAAACCAAATGAAGTGATGGCTTTATTAAAAAAAATGTTTCCTGGACTTTAATCGAATCTGAGAATGGCTGTCTGTAGCAGTGTGAACATTAAAGACAGAATGAATTTTGAAAAGTGCTGTACTGCCTAACCCCTCTTATTCACTGGTTCTCACATCCTTAATAATCCACAAACTCAATACTTCTCACAGAAAACCCAGCAGTCTCACCCCACTTCTCCACCAAGATTTCACAGCCAAGAGCTACAAGGAGGCCTCCTGCAAGAGCAATTCCCGTTACGTTTACCAAACATGTTATGGTATCTTTACTGCACCGTTCTTGTCAACAGTGTGTGTCTCTCTGGGCACAGTCTATAGGGCAAGTCAGTAAACTTACACAATTTTTTTTTTTCAATTAATCCTTCCTCCCAAGAAATGTGCTAATCTGTATCAGGCCTCCTTGTCATCAGTGTGAATTATCCGACTTTTACTGTTTCCAGAAGCATTTTCCATATTCATAAATGTTATCATTCAAAAGTACAGTATTATCCCGAGGTAGAAGACCAAGAGATAAGATTCAAACCAAAAGTAATTCATTCTGTCTCAGATAAATCAATTAGAAAGGAAGTAGAGACTATAGAGTGGTTTTGCCTTATTAATTTGATCTCCTAGAGAAGCCTGGACAATACAAGGTGTGGACTGACAATTATGTTAGATCCTTTATGAAACTATGCTTTTTAAGATTCGCATGAATAACAGTAATTTAGCCATGGTACATAAAGAGAAAAGCATGTCTAGCCTTACGAAAATTCAATATGAAAAGTGAAGTTTATGAAAGATTTAAGTTGTAGGACATTATTTGTATTACAAAGTAATTATTTGCTCTACAGGATCTTTTTGACTAATTAGTAATTTGGTCAAAGAGATGGAGAGGTTAATTTACACCATGGTCGGAAATCTTTTCTGTTTTTTAAAAAAGGCTATTGTTTTGGGCTTTGTGGGCCAGATTGGCCTCCATCACGGCTATTAAATTCCACCTCTGTACAATATGTGCAGAGCAAAACCAGCCATATATGAGTGAGCCTGTCTGTGTGTCTCCATAAAACTTCATTCTTAGACACAGAATCTGAATTTCACATAATTGTATTGTGTTATGAAATAAGTCTTCATTTGATTTTTTCCCAACCACTAAAAACATAAAATCAATTTTAATTTCTGGGCCATACAAAATCAGGGGACTGGCTAGATCTGGCCCATGAGCTGTAATTTGCTGACCCTGATTGAAAGTATGTATTATCAGCAAATTTCCAGTGATAATCAGAATGCAATGAAAGTAAAATGCATGACATCATAGTGTGTGGGGAAAACTGGAATTGATGGACACTACAGTTTAGAATTTTGTGTTACCTGCTGGAAGGAGCTTTGGCAGTGGAGTACGGGCAAGGAAACAGGTAGAGAGGTTTTGGGACAAGCCCCCAGGGCACAGGGAGCTACACTAAGCCTGGAAGGGAACTTATGCCTGATTCTCTCACTGAATCTCTTTCCTTCTGCCTAAGATCTTGTTGAGAGGTCATGGAATTCTGAATGACTTCAGCCCCATAATTTTCCAACTTACCTATCTGCCTTAGACAATATAATTTTTAGCCGTGAATGATCAAAACTCCAAGGCAGATTACAGATCACACATATGGACAGGATGAATATGCAGAGAAACACACACACACACACACACACACACACACACACACACACAGATTCTGACTTAGATGTGGATGGAACACTGGAGTCTATATGCCTAACAAACATGCCAAAATATTTTGATGGGAGTCCTACGGCTGATGGGCAAAGCACTGATGACTCTGGTCTTACCTAGGCGTAGGTTTCTTTTGAGGAGCTGCTTATGGAACAGAAGCTCAGCATGTCCTTATTTCCTGCTGCAGCGAAAGCAATCTTTTTTAATGCCACTCTGCTCATGTTAATGTTCTGCTAGACTCTTCTTTGCCTTCCTCTGCATTTGGGATACAGGTAAAAACACTTCACCACACTCTGCTCGGTCTTGTTCTTCTTTTCTCTGCATATTCATCCTGTGCATATTTTCAACTTGATCTTCTATATTCTAGCACACTCTATGCTTTGTAGCCTCTAATCTTCTTTAAAACTTTTCTTGCCACAGGGCCTTTGCACTTGCAGTTTTGTATGCCCATTCCACTTTGCATCTTTCTCCTCTTGGTTGATGCATTTACCAGCTTCAAATTTAATTCTAAGTGAAATTTCCTCAGGGTGCTCTTTCTGGCCTGGTTTGTTTTAAAGTTCTCATATTCCAAGAGGTAATTTTCCCAGGGTCAATTTTGCACTTGTTTTTGTTTTTGTTTTTGTTTTTGTCTCTTCCACTAGACTATGAGATCCAAAAAGACAAAGTTCAAGTTAATATTTGGCTCAGATGTGTTTCTTCCAGTGGCACCACATTGCCTAGTTTAACAGTGATGTCGAGTATAACAGTGAACGAATGACAAACTGTTAGTTATGTACTATAATGCAGGCAGTTGGGAAAAGTGATTAAGTGTTTCCAGTGATGAGAGAAACCAGGCCTCCCTGTGAAACCACCATTAAGAAATCAGAGATGGCCTCGTACCATCCTGCTGGACCCTAAGTCTAAGAAGGTTGGTCCTCACATCGAGGTGGTGTCAGAGTTGAACAGAACACTACTGCGAACACCGCGGGGGCGGTGCTCACTGTATCTGGGGAGTACAGAGAAGAAGAACAAGTGTAAAGAAGAGTTTCTTGAGAACAAGGATTATAATAAAATGATGGTATTCAAATACCGAAGAGAAAGGGAGTGAGGTAAGCCAGACTTGATGTGTCGGATTTGTCTGACAGGAAACGTTGACTCGGGTGTGTTCTATGAGCCTGTATCCGCACAGCCTGATACCTGCTCAAATGCCTGATTCTAGATCTTTAACTTCTTACAAGTAAAGTAGGAGTTATTACATTTATGGTACATAAACCACGTAAGTACCCTCCAAAACCGTATTCGCAACTTGTTTTCATGTGATATCACCAGTAAGCTTCCAGGATCACTGTGGAAATACAATCTATTTCTTTTAAAACTTGGTTTTGAACATTATCTAATGAACCAAACATGGTCAAAATCAAATTTGCCTCAAATTTTACTTTTTAGTTTTTCTAGGAAGGGGACTACTCTATTCACTTATCATTCAACAATCATTATTGAATGTATTGTTGCAGGATTATGCTGTTTGCTAATGAATAGAAAACAATCCTCTCACTGAAGTTAAACATTCATTTCACAAACATATTGTGTTGGCGCATATAGTTTTTCCCAAGTGATTCTCACTGGGAGATACCTCAGCGCTTTTCGAGGATTTTTAATGTTGCAGATGCAAGTCTCCTAGTGTTAAATTAGCTTTTGGTGTGTACTGAACTACCCCAAAACTGGGAGGCTTGAAACCACAATATTTATCTTGCTCATATTTCTGTGGGTAGCAATTTGGCCTGGACTCAGCTGAGTGGGCCTTCTGGGCTCAGTGGGGCTTGTTCACATACTGCAGGTAGTTGCCTGGGAGCTAGGTGCCTGCTCCCTGCATCTGCCGGCTTCCTGGTTTCCTGGGTCAAAGGCAGGACTGGGCTGCCTCTGCTCCTCCATCCAGCAGGCCAGCTCAGGCTAATCAGCTAGTAGCAGAAGAGCAAGGGCAGAAGTTGTAAATCCTAGACTCAGATCAGGTATACTGTCACTTCAATTGCACTGTTGTTGTCAAAGCAAGCTACAGGCCATCCTAGAATCACCAGATGTGAACACAGGCTTCATCTCTTGATGAGCAGGAGCTACAAAGCGACTTCCAAGGACCACTGGTATGAGAAAATGTGCTGAGTTGCGATCGTTTTTGCACTCTACTACATTCAGTGAGAACCCATTCTTCTCTACCACCAGCATTGTTTCTCTGTGTCAAATCAAAAACATGTTTCAGCTCATTACAATTGTTATATCTTTCTTTGATGCTAATAAAAAGCATATCCTCTATTCCTAAATGTTTCTTTAACTTGAATAGCATTAATTTTCCCATTAATTCTCTTTAGTATATAAATATATGTTCAATATGGTTTTATAGTCTGAAAATTAGGCCCTTGAGAGGGAAAATTGCTTCACTATACTAGGTACCTTTGAATCCTTTAAAAGTGTCCACATCTGAAAATAAATGATAACTCTGTCACTTACTGTCCGCTAAGTAGGAAAATTAATAACCAGCAACTAATGCCTGTAGAGCAAGTACCTGGATGCAGCACTCTTACAATTGCTTTAGATTTAATTCTCACAGTCAGTCCTCAAGACAGGTGCTGTAGTTATCATTTCTATCTTGCAGATGAGGACACTGGAGCAAGGAAGGGTGAAGTCAAGCTCATAAGGGCAGAGAGAAGCCAAGTGGAAATTTGTCTTCTGGCAGCTTGGCCTCAAAGCGCATGCTTTGAAGTACTGCCTCTTGGGTGACTTCTACAAGTCCTCCAGCCTCTCTGAACCTGTTTCTACATCAGCCAAGTGGTGACAGCAACACCTACCTGCAGGTGTGTAGTGAGTCTCACATGGACTGGTTCCTGAAGCAGGTTGGCTTACTGAAAATCATAAGACATGATTGTTGTTTTTATTATTAACCAGACACAGTCATGTGCTTTACTAAGAACCTGAGAAGTCTGAAGGATGCGCGGATTTTTGCAGGATTTTTATATGCTATTTTAACAAAGGAATGGATGCTACCCTAAAAGCAAGTCAGTTCTGCCCATGTTAGTGAGGTTGAATTCTGTGTGATTCTGAGTTTAACTGCTTTGGTTTGAGGTCTCATTTTCCAATCAAATGTCTACCCCATGGTTTTTCTCTGAAGATGAAGACACGTGTTTGTGAAATTTGAAAGAGGAATACAGGACTATATCTCTTCAGGTTGTGCACAAATTTACTTGCTTTGCTGAGAACTGTGGATCAATATTCATGTTCATCCGTACACACAAATATTTTCTAATTTATATGTCTTCATCGTCATGAACCCAATTTGCAGCACCAGGCAGGCTATGTGTTATTTTTAGAGGAGTGCTGTATACCTGGAAAAAATTTGCACATGAGGGTAAAATGGAACAGACAATTGCTTTTGGGGACTGCACAGATTAGTACATCATTGCATACTAACAAAGTGCTAATTGCTCCTTTTGACCATGGGCCCAGTTTACAAAGCTTTTGCACAAATGTGCTCTGTGCACCAAATTACAAAACTAACACTGCATTATTTCTCAGTACAGCTTGCAAATTCTTGTAGGGCAGTATGTATTAGCATTAATTACAGCAGAGAGAGAGAAAGAAGGAGAGAGGGAGAGAAAGAGAAAGCACTACCTAGCAAGAGAGAGATATACTTACAATTTGAAAGAACAGACCAGATGTTAATTACTCAAATTACAAATGTTGCACTTGTTCTGGAGTGATGCTAGTAAAAGCAAATAGCATCTATTCTCAAGACTTGCATTGGGAAACACAGTTTCAAGTTTGTGGTGAGTATAAAAACTGCTATTGAACAGGCCACAGAGTAGGCAATGATTGACTTCAGCTATTGGGTGCTTTATCAAATGTGTGTGACCAGTTCTTGAAACAACTCTTTGCATTAATAATTCCAAATAAAATTTTTCCAAAGTAGCTGAAAGAATCTGCCAAGTGACAAAAGGTTTCGCCTGTGGAACACATGCAAGACTTATGTACATCTCTTATTTTTCTCCACCCTGTTTTGTATTGTACCCTTAAGAAGTTTATTAAATTTAAGTCATAACAGCTAAAAAAAAACCCAAACCCTTAGAACCAATAGTATTATTTAATAAACATTTGGGTAGAACCCTCCTTATGTGCTAAGCACGGCATGTGCAGCCATGTGCCTTATCGCCAAGTAACTCGGAGTCTTTCTGGATGTTGTCCTATAAGTGGCTAACAACAGCAAATGTTTCACTTGAAAAATGTGTCCTATGGGAAAAGCAGGTCGGATGACCATTTCTGCCTGAAAGAATTACCAGACTTTGTGTTGCATCTTGACACACGTGTCTTTGAGTCTCTTATGGGTGGTAAGACGGAGTTGAGAGCAGTAAGCAGAGTGCTGTAGTCTGGGATGGCACAACCCTGAACTTTGATGGTAGCAAGGTGATGAAGCGAGGACAGACAAGAGGACCTCTGCAGAGGCAGACCTGAGAGGACTGGTTGCCTATCGGACTTGATGAGTAAGGGAAACAGATCTTGAAGGTCTATGGAGGATGGAAGATTTACCCACTAGAGAAGAAAAAGAAAGGGCTGAATGAGGAAGGATGTAAATGCAGAACTAGAAGGCTCTGCTATTTCTCTCCTCATTGTCCCCTGGGGTTTCTTTAACCCTGCTGTGCATACCAGCTGTTGGTGTATTCGCACTCTCAGCCAATGTTTAGGAGCAGACAGAAACTAGGTCTCTTTGTCAGGGGCTGACCACAGGCTGCTGAATCTTCTCTTCCTGTGTGCACCAAAAGTAGGAAGTGACTGGGAATTTATTGAGAAAATTAAGAACCATAGTAGAGCCTTTAGCCAAAGACAGATACAGCATGGGATATAAATGCCTCATTATCCTCACTCTGGATTGGGGCAATTTTGGCATGACCTACACCAGTGTTTTTTAAATTTTATTACGTCTATGGGTTTCTTGGGCAATCTTGCTCAAATGCAGATTCCAGCTCAGTAAGAGTAGTGTGGATGGGATTGAGATTTCATATTTCTTCCAGGTTGGTTAGCCATGTCAGTCTTCTGCTCCACGGATCATTCTCTGATCTACAGTGTCATAATATTATCTTGAGAGTCTCATAAGGGATTGAACCAAAGTTCTACTCTGTATGAGACTTCGCTAGACATTGCTTCCTTGTTTAGCTTCTTTCTCTTCCTGGTTCCATTTCCACTCTCCCTACTAGATTTTTGTGAGAATACCTCCTAAGAAACAAATTTCACTGGTACTCTCATCTCAGCATCTACATCTAGGGAATTCAAATCTAGAGACAGCCTATCTTAGTCAACTTTCTGACCACTGGAACAAAATAACTGATACCTGCAATTTAAAGGAGGAGGGTTTGTTTTGGCTTAGGGTTTCATTAGGTTCGGTCTATGGTAGGCCAGTTCCAAGACAGAAACAGCACAGTGGTATAACAGAGGAAAGCTGTCTACTTCATGGTGGCCAGAAAACAGAGAGCAAAGGGAGGAACCAGAGATAAGAATACACCTTTCCACATTATGCCCCCGATGACCTGTCTCCTTAAACTACGCTCTGTCTCCAAATAGCAGACTTTTTAGGTATATTTTAGATCTAAATCGTAACAGAGCACATGAATTTGGTTTTGTACATGTTATTTCTGAGAAATTCAAAAGACGAAATGTCTAATAGATAATGTATTGGACATTTATATTTTTACTATATCAAAGAAATACAAAAGATGAAATGTCTAATAGATAATAAGCACTTGTGGGAATTATCTTTCTCTTCTCATAGTTTTCCCACAGAGTCTGGAAAATACAGGACAGGAAGCAGACTTCTGGTGTCCTGTGTTTGCCCCTCACAATTTAAAAGAAAAAGTTTATTTTGTCTTCTAGTTTTAAATCTTTAAAAATAGATCATCTATATATGATGTAGAAGGTAAGGTCTATTAACCAGAATATGCTGCTCTCTGAGTACCTCTTAAACACTGATATACATATGTGTCACCAGTATATCTTGTTAAAATGCAAGTTCTGGTTTGGAGATCTGGGATGGTGATCTCAGATTCTGCATTTCTAATAAGCTACCTGGTGGTATCAATGCTGGCAGTCTGCCCACCACATGGGCCACAGTCTGAGAAGCAAGGATCTAAAACACACTTCACTCATTTTGAAGTTTAATTTTCAAGGAGATACATGAAGACCGAATAAGACATTGATAACTATAGGAGAAGTCATATAATAGAGATAGCTAACATTTATTTGTCCATTTAATATGGAAGGACACATACTCTGTGCTGAATCCTATTCAAATTGTTTTGATCTTTATCCCAAGAGTTTTACTAAGTGACTGTTGGTCTACACTGAGAAATTCAGGGCATGTTGGTATTAAGCCATACGTGTCCAAGAGGTTGAAGTTGTTTTACTATGGTAGCAACCACATTATCTTCCTCAGGAGGAGAAGGCATTTGGTGAAAATAAACAGCATCTAACACATTTGCATTTGGAGAGTCATGGAAAGGAATCAGAAAAAGCGTATGAGGCAACAATTTATGGGACAGCCTCCTTGGGTTACCATCGTGGGTAACCACCCACCTACTAAAGTTGTCGGACAGATTTCAGAACTTAGTTTAACCCCACTTCATTCCACCCCTGTGACTCAGCTTGGGGTAGCTAAGTCTGAAAATGACGAGGATGACTCAAGCATTGACATCTCTGTGAAAACAGGAGATACCTCCTCCCACCCCCAACTCTCTTTGTTTTCTTCCAAATGCTATGAACCACACTTAAAAGAAAGGAAAACCCCCATGCAGAATCTTTAGATTTAAGAAAAATGAACATTGTTCCAAATATAATTCATTCCTACATTTAAAGAAAACTGAAATATGTTTCAATTAGCAATTTGAAAGAGGAGTATATTACTGTATTTGTTTTCAGAAATCGAAAGTTTAGATATTATCAAGCAGATTTATAGTTGTGAAGAGAACTTGTTTTTCTTTTAAACTAGACTCGATTTTATGAGCAAGAAGACTGCTCATGGCTTGAAAAGAACAGTAGACATGTATCCATTTCTATCTTATTAAATATCCTGGATCTTTCATAATATGTTATGGCTCCACGCTAAGGCACAGACTTGAGAACCCTAGTGAGTTATAATGGAGCAGAAAGCAACCTGGCTCTTTAGTGAGAGGGCAGCACTATATGCCTGTGGTATACGAAATCAATTAGGGTAATGTGAGAAATCATCATCATCATCATCATCATCATCATCATCATCATCATTTTGGCTTACCATGTATGTGAAGCTATCATAAAGTATACCTTTAATGAATCTATTTCCTAAAGTCTTCTCTTTTGTAAAAATCTAATCAACAACTGGGGGGAAATGATGGTAAACTTAGGCAGAAGGGATCGGACACATGCTGTGTCACTCATGCTTGTTCGGCAAATGCACACGCCCTGGAGGTGGGCCTGGAGTATGAGATACAGACCCAGAAGTAGTGTCACCTGTCATTAAGAAGGGCCATCATGAGGCTGACAGAAATTCCCAAGTGGTGTTACATGGAACAAGTGTTGTGGATGGCAGCAGTCAAAGGGCTCCTTTGCCTCCTTTCAAATAAGTCATGGAAAGCACATATTCACAAGGTACACAAACACACGAAAGGTTCTAAAGAGCCTGGCTTCTTGTTTGATTTATTTAGAATGGTTTCTCACAATTTTCTCTTCTCAATCCTCAATGCTCATTCTGTGCTTTCAAACACAAACTGGCATCCCGTAGAAGTAATATGCTGTGGAACTCATTTTGAGAAATGGTAAAGATGTTTTGGAGAAGACACTTGAGGGCAGGGAGGAGGGCTGTCACACAACCGGTAAGTCAAGCTGCCCACTCAAAAGAAGCAGCAAAGCCATTCTTCATCAAAAGGCGCAGAGGGAACACCTGGCCAGGTAATGTCCTTCAGGCCATCAAAGTCTGAGCTGAAAAGATTTGGGCAAATGAAATGTTTTGCCTACAAATTAAGCCATCAGCGGATTGACTTTGTTTAATAAATAAATAATCTGTGCTCAATAAAGTCATTTGTTTCTGTCTTTGGAATGGGGGTTTGGGGATAAAGGTATGCTGAGGGGTTTACTTCAGTTTCCCTACAAATAAAATGTTCGTTCTTACAGTGATGAAATTTTTTAAAAATTCCATTCTTACCTAGATCTTAGGGATAGAAGGATTATATTTTTAATAGAAAATAACAAAAATCTGACTACTTGAAATAAAAAATGCTTGGCTTATGTACTTGAACAGCACAGGGAAGAAAATCCAGGTACTCTAGACTGGGAATGGTTGTACTCTGCACAAAACCACAGCCTGAAGTCAGGGAGAAACTGGCTAAGATGTGTAGGAAGAAGTAAAAACATGTACAAGAGAATATGAAATTGGAATTATCTTGCTCTCATCTGAGCTTCCTGATCACTGGTGGATTTTCTTCTGGAGGGGGGTCTTTTGTTTTCTTTTTGTTGTTGTTGTTGAAGTATGGAGAAATTGAACAGCCCAGGCCTTCTCATTGAGCCACATCTCTAGCCCCACACCCCTTGTTTTTATATTTTTTATTTTGAAACAGGCTCTTGCTAAATTGCTAAATTGCCCAGGCTGGGCTGGAATTTGCAATCCTCTTGCCTCAGCCTCCCAGAGCACTGGGATTAACTATAATGTGCCACCATGCCTGGCTCACTGTGTCTTTTTGATTGAATTGTCCACACTTTTAATGACATTTTGAAATTCTGAACTACCATGGAGAGGAATAGGGGATTTCTGTTTCACCATGCTCCTTTTTTCTTCTTGTCTTTGTTCAGTTTGTGGCTCTGGTGTCACACTGATGTGGAGCTGTCATTTCGGGCTTGTTAGTCAAATTATGGTGATTAATGCAAACAGCCACCATGAACTTTGAGCTGCTCAGATGTTAGATAACCCACATGCTGGCAGGGAGCCATCTTTCTACACATCCTAAATGACTCAGACATCTTTCAACACCAAATGAGCTCTTCCTCAAGCACAGAGCTCTGTGACTCCTAAGTGACTCAGACACCTTTCAAAACCCAAAGACAGCTTTCTGGTATTTGATATAAATTTGATGGCAGAGTTCTTTACAGAAGGAAGATACAATTAAGGAAGCTGTTCAAAAACAAATGACTGTAGGTGAAAGGCAGTTGTTTTCTATTGAGCCCTCCCACATGCAGGAGACTGGTCCTTCCTAGAAATTCCACAAAAGAATCAAGCTTCTGCCACCCTTTCACCTGAAATGTGGTCAGTTTCTGCAAGCGGGTTCTAGAAACAATTAAGAAGCTATCGAGACAGGCAAGGTGGCATGTGGCTGTAATTTTAGTACTCAGAGTTGAGGAGGAGGGATCGCAAGTTCAAGGTTACCCTGGACAACTTAGCGAAACTTTCTGTTTCAGAAAAAGATGACAAGGGCTAGGCTTGCAGTGCTGTGGTAGAGCACCTGTCTAGCATGCACAAGACCTTGGATTCAATGCACTGCACCTCATGTGGTGAGTGGTAATGTGTGCGTTGCTTTCCCAATTTAAAGCAGATGATTTGGAGACTAAAGAGAAAAGCAAACATATGATACTTAGAACTCTTAAGAAGTTTTCTCTAGCTATTCAAGGGGCTGCTGTTGATTAGAAAATAAAGAGGCTGTAATCCTGAAATTTTGCAGAGAATGTGTCAGCAAACACTCTGACCTAATATAAACTTAGATCTTTGCTGAAAGGGATTTCTCTTTTAGTTGGTACAAAGAAGCCAACAATGTCGAAAATATTTTGTTAAAATAAATTGAAGATTATTGGTTGGGAATACTGTGTGAAATCAGCTTCTGCTGATATGCATAAACTATATTCAGAAGGGCCAACATGGGAAAAATCTTGAGTCAGTTGGTGTTATGACTTGTATCTAGATGTTCCCCCCAAAGCCTCATGAGGTCATAGGTGGAGTTTTTCAGAGGTGGTTGGATCTAGAGTGTAGGATGCAGGGATTAAGGATGTGATGCTGGGATTCATTCATGGTGTCATGCTAAATTTAAAGTTGTGTGTGCTACCTACCCTATGGGTAGCTTGCATAGAATATAAGGGACAGAAAGGAGACTGCTGTTTTCACTGCTTTTTGCTTACTGCCTTCTGCTTTGCTGCCCTCTGCCCACCATGAACTGTTTCTCCTCTGCAATGCCCCTCTGCCATGCTACCCTGCCTTGGAGTCAGGCAACTATGAATTTAAACCTCTATAAACTGTGAGCTACAATAATGTCTGCTGGACATTGTCACAATCGTTCTGGTGTGTGCTTACTGTACAGTGTGATGGTGTACAACAGTACAGTACAGTTGGGCACTTACTGTATTTGTGTGTATTTGATTTTTTAATGCTTTACATTGTATACTTGTGTCAAAAGTATATAAGACTCACTTTGTTGGACTTACTGAATGAATCTGACTTATGAACATCCTCCCAGAATGGAACTCGTTCAAAAGTTGGGGACTTATTGTATTTACCTTATTTTGAGTTCTTTCGATGATAATGACTGTATTAGTTACCTTTCTAGAGCCAATGTTTTGCAAGAGAGCAGATTTAATACAGGACATTTACAAGTTACAACATTCACCCATAACCCAAATGCAGGAAGAGTGCCAATGTCTATTTATGCACTGGAGAGCCAAAAGATTGGATCCAAAAGATCCAGTCAAGGGCTGGGAACCCACGGCACTGTCCCCTGTACACCTGTGTCTGCAATAAATGGCTGAAGGAATCTTTACTGGAGCCAGGATGCGATGCTCGCAGCAGAGATGAAGACCAGAGCTCCCCCGAAGCAACAGCAGCCATCCTCGATGACAGCAAAGCCCTGAGCTCCTTCTGTGATGAGAACAGCCGAGTCCCCTTTGGGAGAATCAAGCACAACAGAGCTTCTCCTGGGAAACAGCCAGCCCCTATCTTCTACTCCCGTTCTCCTTTATGTTTTGTCAGCAACAATCTTGCTGACAAAACAGCAAGATTGGGTCCTCTACACCCCAAACCACACCAACTCAGTCCAGCTGGGTGTTCCTGCGCAAGTTAACCACAATAAGTCCACCACAGTAAACTAAATACCACATAAGTATTCATGTACAGACTTTTGCATGTGTGCAACTACTGACTAGTAAGTCAAATGTATATAACTTTATTAGAAAGTGCCATATCTTTTTCTAACAACAACTTCTGAGAATCTTATTGCCAAATATAAAAAATAAACTCTAGCCATTCTAACAGGAGCTGAGTGGTATCTTGTTATGTTTTTTGGGGGGGGAGTGAGGGTGTGTGTGCTGGGAATCAAACTCAGGGTCTTGTGCTTGCTAGGCAAGTGCTCTACCACTTGAGCCAAATCCCCAATACTTTGTGGTTTTAATTTGTATTTTGCTAATCATTATGATCAGCATTTTTCACATGCTTATTTATCATCCACATATTTTTGATATAGTATTTGTTTAACTCTTTTGTCCCATTTTCATTGGGTTGTTTTCATATTTAATTTTGAGAGAGCTTTATATCAGTCCTCTTCTCAGATCCAGAAAAATTCCCAACAATGTGTTATTACTTCAACTTTAAGTGTTTTCCAAGATATTGCCAATTAGGTTACTGTGGCCTGACGTTTTCTTGGTTGAAATGTTTTAAATTACAAATTCAATTGTTGTAATAGATGTAGGACTATTCAAGTTATCTATTTCTTCTTAAGTGAGTGATGATAGTGTGGGACTTTAAGGAATTTGTCCACATCATCTATACTAAGGGTAAAAAAAATATGGCTTGTGAACTAAATGACAACATCGACCTGTTTTTGGTGTGGCCTATAAGCTAAAAATGGTTTTTACATTTTAACAGGTTATGAAACAGTAAGAATGTGCAATAGACCCAGCATATGACCCACAAAACCTATAATATTTACCACCTCGAACTTTATAAAAGAACTTTGCTAGTCCCTGATGTCTAACTTATTGAATTTAAGGACATAAATATGTGTTATCTTTTAATAGAGCATCTGAAGTGCTCTATTACTGAAGTGCTCTATTACTTTTTTCTATTTTACTTTATGGTGGTAATTTCTGTCATGGCTTCTTTTTTCTTTATCAATCTTAGAGGTTTATCAAGTTTGTTGATGATTTTCTGTTGTATTTGTATTTTAAATTTTATGTATTTCTACTCTTTTTTTTGTATTTCATATCTTCTTATATGATGTTTAATTATCTCTTTTCATAGTTTCTTAACATTGAAGATTAATCATTAATTTGTGACTTTTTTCTATTAAAACCTTTTTATGCTTTACATTTTCTTCTAGCAACTGCTTTAGAGGTTTTTAATACATTCTTCTATGTTGTTTATTAATTTTTAGTCAATGAAAATATTTTGTAATTCCCTTTTGACTTTCCTTTGTTATCCATTTGTTATTGAGAAAAATGATTTCTAATATGTGAATATGGAATTTTCAAATACCTTTCTGTTACCAATTGTTAATTCTATCATGGTCAGACAACCTCTTTTATAATTTCAATTCTTCCAATTTGTTATGTGGCAAATATTTTCTCTCTTAATTAGTGTTTCATTAATACATCAAAAGACTGTATTCTGCTGTTGTTGGGTAGAGTATTCTGTGTATGTCAGATAGATGAAGTGTGTGGAGGGTGGTGTTCCATTCTAGGTACTGGCCTATTTTCTAGGATTTCTACCATTCTCCAGATATAATGGTAGATTTGCCTTTTTTTTTTTTTTCAGTTCTATCACTTTTGCTTCATGACTTTCAATGCTCTGTTGTTAGGTGCAAATTTATTTAGGATTTTTATGTCTTTGGAGTTAATTAAATCTTTTTATCATTATGATATGTTCATATAGGCTGTTCACTTTCATTCTTTTCATTCTAAAATGCAAATTACTTTAGAATATTTGATATTGTCCTATAGATCTTGAATGAAGTGCCCTTTTTTTGCCCCACTTTTTTTTTTCCTCTTTGTTATTCAACTTCAGGAATTTCTGTTGCTGTCTTTCCGTGTTCACTGATTATTTCCTGGGCTGTATCAAGCCTCTCAAAGGCATTCTATATTTCTGTAATCATGATTTTAATTCTACCATTTCTATTTGACCCTGTTATATTTTTTATTTTTCTGCTGAAATTCCTCTTCTTTTCATAAATGTTATCCATTTTTTCCTTTGGGAACTTTAAGGTATTATCACAATTATTTTTGATTCCCAGCCTGATAATTCCTGCGTCCAGGTCATATGTCTATTTCTGTTAATTACTTGGTTTCTTGGTTTTAAAAATTGTTTGTGTATCTCATAATTTTTTATTGCATTCCAGTAATTGTATGTGAGACCAAAGATATTGAGTTAAATAGTACTTATTCCTACAAATCAACCTACCTCTTTCTGCACTAACCCATTAATGGAGGTTGAGTCTATCCATCTGAAACTGAACAGAGTGTTGGTCTTGTTATTGTGTTGTTTTCATTTTGTGCAGCAGTAGCTTCAAATTGCATTACCATGGCCTCGTGCTTGAAGTGGGAACTAAAGTACTGGAAAGTTTTTGTTCAAGGATTTTCTGCCTCCTCAGCTTTCAATTCTCCATGGGTTCCTGTGCCACAGGGAGGTATTTGCACATGCAGCCCCCTGTGATAGACTGTCCTTGCTTGTTTCTCAGTTCTTGTCAACTTGATGGTGATGTAGAGAGGGGACAGGAGTGGGTCTTCCCTAGCCTCATCTGTCTGTGGTCCTGTGTACATGAGTCTTGAGCAGGAGGTATCTAAGAGATCCAGCATCTCATGCTCATGACCACCAGGCGCAGTTCCATCTTTGCCAGTCTTAATACAAATTTCCCCCGTCTCAGCCCCAGAAAACCTCTGATGTTACTTATATAGGATGCAAAGACTATTTAAAAATGTACATTCAGCAGAACTTGCCAATTGTGCAGTTTAGCACCATGGATCTGAAT
The DNA here is from genome assembly GCA_004026905.1 of Hystrix cristata. NCBI lineage: Eukaryota > Metazoa > Chordata > Mammalia > Rodentia > Hystricidae > Hystrix > Hystrix cristata. Next base: position 10,612 of record PVJO010022264.1, on the reverse strand, counting down.
TTGACTTCGCCTATTAGAAAGACAGTGGTATTCTCTCTTCTGGATTAGTTAAAAAATGACAAAAAACAAAACCCCTAAAAGTTCACATGGACTCCAGTTTAGATCTGATCACCAGGCGGGCCGCCTCAGCTGGGTCAATGACTCTACAGGTATTAAGCAAGTCCTATATTTTCAAATTAGCTGACCATAGTAAACTAGTGTGTATGTAAGTAGAACCTACACCATCCTGCCTTTTTCTCTTAGATGATCGAATATGATCTTGCCTAATATCTTTGTTTACAAATACTACTCTTGAAATAATAACTCTGCCTGCGTGGGACTGTAGTATGAATGAGACAATAACAAGAAGCAATGCTTCCTTTCATCAAGCCACACACTAGGACTACATAAAACACCTTACCGAGAGCCACGTTATCTCACTTAACTCTCCTAAAAAGCATATGGGGGTAATTATCATTATTATCTTCTGTGGAATGTAAAGAATCTGATGTGTGAAGAATTCGACTAACTTATACAAAGTCGTTGGCATAACCTTATGCAGATCTAGAATTCCAATTCAGTATTTTAACTGCTCCTAAAATACATTGGTATCCACCCAATACCATTTTAAAATTTTTTTTGTAGGTTGAAGACTCTCAAATGGAATATCTTGAGTTAATGGAAATTTTCTGTAGAAGAGCTGACTGAAGATGACACAAAGGATCTTAAAGAAAGAGACAGTTTCATCCCTTCTGGGAAACCCTGTCATTCTTGGATTGTGGAAGTCTTCTCTCTTTTCACAGTGGGGAAATCCTGCTCAGATGTTACCCTTGGAAACAATAGTAGCTGTGACAGTAAAAGGCCGACAGTGGAAGATATGGCCAAAACTCTGAGTCCCTGCCTCCCGCTTCAGGGCTGGCAAGCTACACTGAGACCTGTGGCCTGGTTTGGGACCCAGCTGCTAAAAGCACTTTCTTTAGTTGTTCCTAAGTGGGTTCTCTAAGAAGCCCAGTGATCGTGAATGTTTTAGACAGGCACAGCTGTAGGGAAGCCGGGGAGTATCTTGATCAATTTCTATAAAGGAAAAAGCTGACTGTATATTTGGATCTATCCAAAGATGCTGAAGGTACTTCTTTTAAAATATTTTAAAGTTTTTAAGACAGAATAAAAACATTCATGTGATGGTCGGCAGATTTTGTGCAATTTTATTAACTTGTGTATTTAATTTTTCTGTGCCCTTTTATGGGAGCACACGTTTTGCTGTTGTAAAAATGGTAGTGTCATACATCCTATGGCTTTTTATATTCTGTAAAGCATTTTGCATATTCTACTTCGTTCATCCTAAGAGAGTAGTAGGGCTCATTCTGACAGACTTGTACTTGAGAGCAAAAAGAAAAGATGAGAACTGGGTCTTTATGATAACATGACTCATTGACCTAGTTCGTTACCACATACCTTTGCCCTGGCTGCACATCTACATCCGGGAGACAAGTCAGGGAAGCCATACCATTCTTGCTTCTTCTCTCTGAAGCCCTGTATCACTCAGAGAGTCCCAGTCAGTTTATAGTTCCATCAGCAGTTCCTGTCTCCCTCTATCTTCACCAATCCTGGCTATCTCTAATTGTTACAATTTTTGCATACTTTATTATAGGTGGGGATGTAGATTGTGGTCATTTTAATTCATTTTTATCCTCATTGATGTTGAATATATTTTCATGGATTTTTAGACAATTCAGATTTCTTCCTCTCTAAATTGCCTCTTTATCCTCCAACTGATACAGGCTATAAACCACAACTATGCATTTTTACAGTTTGAAATCTAATTTGAAAGTTTTTGTTTTTAGATAATGAATACAAGCCATTGGATATAATGTGATTATATGTATATTTCATTTTATACCTGTCATCTTATTTTCTTTTCTATTTGCTGTGATTGGCCTCTTATTCCTGTTGCTAGATTGACTGAGTCTTCTTGCGTCCCTTCTGATTTTATGTTGTGTTTTGTTTTGTTTTACACAGGATTTTGAAAACTTAACCTCTCATTTCTAGTTAGCTCATGGTTATGTATTACTTTAAATGTATTTAAATATATTTTCCTATTATTGAGTCTCAATTAATAATGATTATACACACCCTTAAAATGGGTATTTATTGATTCCTTTTCACTTAGCTTTATCTCAGTTCAAGATTTTCACTGGAAAGCTTCTTTCTGGTGAACAGGGACTGGCAGAATTGAGGCTTCTTGAGGAGTGGTGACAAAGAACATGGCCCCTCACTTCATGGTTGCCAAATTTAGGAAGTAACATACTTCAACACTGTGAACTTCTAGAAGGAGCTGTATTTTTGTTTTATATACAAATTCATAGCTGCAGTCCACTTTTCCCTCCCATCTCAATGATCCTGCTTCATCCTCAGTGCAGAGATCCTATATGTCTAGAGCCTATTCTTTGTATTTTACTCTAGACCCCAAACCATAGCCAACTTTTCATTATGGGGAGATAGATAGATACAGATAGATCAACCGGAATAGCCATTAATCTGTTCTGGAATTACTTATCTCTGAGATCACTCATACCTGAGTCAGCTCTTGCTGAATTTCCATGGAGAAGAACTGCACTGGCTTGGACAGTAGAGTTCTAGATTTCTAGAGTTCTTGGACAGAGAAGAGTTCTGTCTAGAGTTCTTCCATGGAGAAGAACTGCACTGCCTCGGACCTTAGCCATGGTGCAGTACAGTGTTGTCAGCCTGAACTTTGATTTTTTATCAATCAATCGGTTCTATTGTCTTCCAGAGATTCCTAAAATATCTGATGCGGAAATGGCATCTTCTTCATTTACTACCTGTATTAGTCAGCTTTTCTGTTGCTGGAACAAAATATGTGACAACTTCCACTTAAAGGAGAGGTTTATTTTGGCTTACGATTTCAAAAGTGACAGTCCGTGGTCAGCTGGCCCCAAAGCAGGACATCATGGTATAAAGAAGTGACACAGGAAAGCTAGTCAACTTATGGCATCTGGAAAACAGAGCAGGGGAAGAACCAGAGGGAAAGGGCCAGAGACCAGATATAGTCCCCAAGTTCATGCCCCATGCCCCACCCAGAACCCCTGAAAGTGTGCTTTACTGATCTCTTGGACATCCCTCAAGCCAATCAAGTCGACAGTGGAGATTAACCATCCCACCACCTTTAACTAGAATAATTGGTGTTTCATGAACAAAGAACAAGAGACTTAGAGAAGACAACCTGGAGAAGCAGGACATATCACCCAGGAATGACATGTGGCTGTGGCATTCATAATCTGGGGAAGTAGAAACCATTCTTGGGAGACAACTCTACCTTTCCCACCCTGTATACATAAGCACACTTATTCTTTTGAGCACCAAATAGTCTTCTCTTCCAAATCCTTTTCTTTAAGAAGATGCTATATTCCCGGTCTGATTCAGCTATAGGGGATGAACCTGGAAGCATCGAAAGCACGTTGTCTTTGGACTACTGGACAAACACAGTAGTTGGTGCACATAGAAATATACAAGGAGCTCTTCCTTCTCCCATCGCTCTTTTGTTATTTATCTCCAATGCGTTGAGTGCCTTTCATTCATTTACCATATACTCTGTTAATACTGAGTTCCCTGTGGTGAATAAAGTAGGTCAGCTCTCTGTCTTCATGGAGCTTGTGACTACATGAACCACGAGTACTTGGCATCTACCTTTGCTTCTTTTACCACAATTCTACTCAATAAGAGACCTTACTAACTAATGTACCAAAAAATTAATAGAACTGGAAAACTATCACCAAGACTATATTATGAAAGCAAAATAGGTAGGACTTTGGCAATGTTTAAGTTTGGCCAAGACAACCACACATTTTTTCCATCTATTAGTTTTTTTAATTATAAAAATTAAAACTTATCCAAATTTACACAAACTTACAGACCATAATACATGGTACCATTTGCCTGTAACAACAAGCAATGTAAACAACCACATAGATGAAGTACTAAGTCATAACTACCTAAAGTTAACTGTAGTACATGTTACTGTTTTAAATTTGGGCTATTAGGTTCCTGTTTTGGCATATATTTATTCCCCTAAATTCTTGCTCCCCTCCCCATTTTCCCATTTCTTGTTCCCTTAGAGTCTTTCCCTATTGGGTGAGATCTGTCCCCTTGTCTCTTTGTATTTATATTTTATCATTTTCTTTGTACTTTGCCTCACTCAAATGAAGGATACCATATGATATTAAAGCTCACATGTTCAGTTTATTTCACTCATTATATTTTCCAAATTTGTCCATTTTCCTACAAATGACTCTAATTTGTCCTTCTTTGTAGTAGTATTCTATTATACATAGATACCACATTTTGTTTAGGCAATCATCTCTTGATGGGTGTACAGGCTGCTTCCAAAATTTAACTGTTATGAATTGTGTGGCCATAAACATTTGTATGCAAGTATCACTGTAGTACAGTGACTTTCACTCTTTGGGGAAGACACCTAGTAGGGAAATGGCTGGGTCATATGGAATTTCTACTTTCAGACATTTGAGAAATCTGCATACTGATTTCCAAAGTGGTTGTACTAGTTTGCATTCCTACAAACAACGTAGGAGAGTTCCTTTTTCACCACAGCCATGTCAGCATTTGTTATTGTTTGATTTCCTAATGATTGCCTTTCTTTCTGGGTACGATGAAATCTTAGTGTTGTTTTAATTTGCATTTCTCTAATGGCCAAAGATGCTGAACATTTTTTCATATGTTTGTTGGTCATTTGTATTTCTTCCTCTGTAAAAGGTCTGTTTATTTCTCCGCCCCATTTCTTGACTGGATCTTTAATTTTAGGTGGTTTGATTTTTTTTTTTTGAGTTCTTTGTAAAGTCTAGATATCAGTCCTCTGTCTGAGGAGTAGCTGGCAAAAATCTTTCCCCATTCTATAGGTTTTCACTTCACTCTACTAATTGACTTATTTGCTGTGCAGAAGCTCTTTGGTCTAATATAATCCCATTTGTTAATCTTTGTTGCTATTTCCTGTGAAATTGTGGTTCTTTTTAGAAAGTCCTTTTCTACTCCTATGTCTTCAAGTGTTTAACCTGTTTTGTCTTCCAGAGTGTTTAATGTTTCTGTTTTAATGTTTAGATCTTTGATCCATTTTTATTTTAATTTAGTATATGGTGAGACATATGGGGGCAATACAAATAGATAACCAGTCTTCCCAACATCATTTGTTGAATAGGCTATCTCTCCTCCAACCTACGCTTCTGGACTCTTTGTCAAAGATCATATATTTGAATATGTCTGGGAAGGTTTTTGTGTCCTCAATTCTGTTCCATTGGTCCACATGTCTGTTTTTGTTCTAGTACCTAGTCATTTTTATTACTATCGCTTTGAAGTACAGTTTGAAGTCTGGTATTGCTGTGCCACCTGCTTTGCTCTTATTGGAGGGCCACACATTTTTGAAAAGTAACTTTGGTTTTGCATCTCTTTAGAAACAGCAAAGAATCCTAGAACAAAATTAGTATAATGTTTCAGTGAAGGCTTTTGGACAACCTTCTTCAGGTGGAATATTCTATTGGCATCTTAAGCAAATGGGGTACATAAAATATGCAGTAACAGTGAAAACAGAAGTGAGAATGAGGATGGAGTTGGACCTAGAGCTAACAACTGACTTGGAGAACATCTAGGCCTTTTTCCCTCTGCTCCCCGAATAAAATGGTACTAAAGTTCTACCAGCAGCAATATTTAGTGGACCACGCTAGTGGAAACACTATAAAACAAACTCTGTTTTCATTATTTCTACTTTTACATAATAGCACTTTCCTTCAGGGTAGTGGAAATTCTAAGGAGGAACAACAAAGGAGAGAGAGCAACTGAACCTAAAAAAACAATGTTCTTCCTAATGCACAAAATGACCATTGTGCAGTGTATCTTTTCACCACTAAGCTGTCAGGAGGAGTTACTTTCTGAGAAAGGGTTCATGTTTTCGTAAGCAGACAGATGCTTTCCTTTGTTGCCCATGAAGTCTCAGGGACAGGAGAGATACCTTGGGAACAAAAATCAAAGCAAGAGGGTTAAATTTCTTTTTATAAGATGGTGTGAGATGGAGTTATTCTTTCTGGATTTGGAACTGTTTTTGATTCTTCCATTCTTCCCTCTTTCTCATCAACTTACAGCTTGTGCCTCCACTGAGAGCAAAGCTGGAGAAAGCAAGCTTTGGGACCCAAGAAGGTCAGGCATTTTTACTGCAGTTCTCATCTTTCTGGGAAATTCCTTAGAATCTTATTAATTGGAGAAGGATGGTTTTTATTAAATTGGTCTCAAATCATTACTAGGACAGAGCGAAAAAATTGCTGTGCATCTTGCTAGCATCCTGCTTTCTGAGCCCTATTTAAAAAGGTCTTTGTAAATTATACTAAAAGGTGTGCCCATGAACAGCTACGCAAGGCTCTATAGATGTCTTTGTTCTCCTTCTACTTCTTTTATCCTCATGTTACCTCCAGCATTTCCCCTCCAGAAACCCACTTATACATATATGAAACATACCTACACCTGTACGCGAGCACATACACACACACACACACACACACACACACACACAATTAAGTAGAGTTTGAAAAATATACTTGTTAAAAGCATAAGCTTAGGAGTCAGATTGCCTGTTTTCTCCATTTAACAGCTGTATGAACTTGAGCAAGTCCTGTAGCTTCTTTGCCTCACTTTCCATGACAGGGATTTTATAAGGGTCAAAACGCACTCACTCATATTCTGTATTTAACAAGGACCTGGCACGGTGTAAGTCCTTACTGTTAATGTTAGATATTGCTCATGATGCACTTTCATTGTGCTTTTGTGCTTACAGAGTCTGGCCCACGAGCATGTGCGCAGTGATAGAGATGTACGAGCAAGGTGCTTTCAGAGACAGTCCAGATTGAGCTGGTTTCCGTGTGTGGGTGGAGGGTGGGCCTGCTATGTGGCTTGCCATTTGTTCTCACATGGGTTCAAGTCCTGAAAGCAACAGGGGAACGGGGTAGTGATGGCCTCTAGGTGCCCTTTGAAAGGAGGCAGAGTTAAATGTCACTTGCCAGGTGCTGAAACTTACTCTAAGGATGGTAAGTTAAGGGAACCAGTCGTATGAGACGGGGCCGGGGAAATGGTCCGCTGTGGTCAACACCATTTCGGCAAAGTCCTCTAGTCTCCTTTTCCACACTTGTGTTCATGTTGCTTCTGTGTGTGTTTCCCTCAGCATTGCTTTTGGGAAGAGTGGGTGCGTCTGATGTAATGCCTACCAACACAAACAATGGGAAACGTGACAGTCTCTGTCCACATTAAACTCCATTTCCCTTTCCTCTTCCTTCTTTTTCCTCAGCTGTGATGGGCTTTGGTTTCCTTTAAGTTTGATTTTGAGTTTCAGCCCTAAGCACATGCTGGTTGCCAGGCCAGTGTAATTGCCCTGTACCTGAGCTGTGATCATGTGACAAAGTTCTCGGCAACGCCAGCCTGGGTGGAGAGGATCTGTCCTCCAGTTTCCAAACTTGGCTTTTATCAGATGAAATGAAACCCTAGACCTTTAAATTTTTCTTTTATATTTAAAAATGATCTACAAGAACAGCAATTGAGACATTCTTAGATGCCATATATCTTGTTTTTGAGTGTTGTAGGTCACAAATTTTTCATGCAGCTGAGAAGGGAAAGAAGTATTCATGTGACTGAGAAAATTTGCGTGTCTATATAGTTTCAGGAATAATGAACAAAAATATCTTTCTTCCCTTTTTAGTTAATGTAATAAAAGTTTCTAGCTAGCATACACAGACTTACAATACGTACTAACTTCCTGTAGTAATAAATATATAGGTTTCTAAAAGAGACACATTTAATAGGAAACCAAAAGACACAAAACAGGAGAAATGCTCTAGCACACATACTATGCAAAGCTTTGTGCCATATAAGCTATCACGAACTGGTAATCGGAGGTTATAATAGATTTATCAGAGCTCTCTGTAAGTCTAAGGTGGAAGGGTCCAAACATTTCAAGAACAGAAACTTCTTTTCATTTTTGCAAGTCCTTATGTCTAAAGTAGAAGAAAGGGAACAGAATGATGGCAGGGGCTAATGAAGTGATTGCATGGAGGTGTACGGATAGTATTTTGGGGCCTGTATTGTGAAATTCTGCCAGTCAGATTTGTTCATTCATTCATTCCTTCATGCATTTAAGTATCTGACTTATACTATCAGCTAAAAGTTATAGCCAAAGCTATTTGCTAGAACAGAAAGGAGGAGGGAAATCTATGATGTTGGCTAAGAGAGCAACAGTGACTTCCCATGGAAGAAACTTCTCTAGAGCTCTCTTAACTGCTGTCCTCTGAGAAAGAATAGAATTTAGGAAAAAAGTATGCACTCAAGGCCATCAGTATATAGGGGGAAGTTTTGCTAATGAAACTTGTGAATTCCTACAATTCATGGATGTTGGGTAAGAGGAAAAGCAATGAACGAAGCCGACTTGGAAATCAACTGTTGTGCCGTGCCGCTTAAACCTATTAGAAAATCCAAGTAGACACTTGAAAGGATCTACTCTCCAGGGCCTCCCACACGGTGCAGCCCTTTGACCACAGTCCCTATGCTATAAAAGTATAAAGTCTCATCTGCAGGAAATCGTACTTCTAGAATCACACTCATTCATCTTCATCTTTGAAGTATAGGTTCACCCACAAGAAGTGACTCAAAGACATAAAAGCAGCGGGAACCCCCCTGGCCAAGGATAAGGTCATTATCTTATAATAGAAGTTAGTTTGTTCATACTTCATGCAGGATAACCCTTGTCATCCCTCCCCATCTTCCTTACAGCTAATTTCAAAATAAATCATTTTCTTATTCAAAAAAAATTAGAAAAAAAGAAAGAAAGGAAAAGGTTTTGGCTAACTTCACAAGAGTTCTAAAACATGTCTGAGGCTCATAGGTGGAATTTGACTTTACGAAGCCATCACTGGTGTAAGCGGTGGTCCTTACTTCTCTTGATGAGTTCTCTAAATGCAAGGGTGGAATCTGAGGCCTTCAATTTGTAACTGATCCATGTTATAGTTTAAGGTCCAGAAATAAGATAATACAAACATAAGATTTACATGTCTCCTCCTCATGTGTTAATATTTGAACTGGAAAAATGAGTCCAAAACCATTTTCAATAATGCGTGAGCATATTCTATGTTATTCAACAGAATAATTAGTGGCAAATATAAAAATTTATTAACTTATTGTACTGTACGTCCAGCCATACCCACAGGAAAATATCTAAGAATTGTTAGCCATCTCTGTGAGATATCATCTCACCATCATAATCCAGATATTACTTGTTCAATGTGAGGGGGGCAGAAAAACATTCCAAGCTAACATGTTGATGTATGTCTTTTAAAAGACACAGGGAAAAAAGAAGCAACAAGATATATCATGTACAGGTACAAATCTCCTATGATGAATGTTATCACTATGTACATCTAAAATGTACCATTTAAATAAATAAAAGATACAGTTCTAAGGCTGGTAGTGTAACTCAGTGGTAGAGCACTTACCTAGAATACACAAGACCTTGGGTTTGGTTCCTAGCACTATGGATATAAATTTTAAAAAAAATGTTTTCTGTATTTTATAAAACTATCTTATTAACCTATTCATAATCATTGTGAAATTCAGAGTGTCCAGAATATAAAATGAAGAAATGTAACTTTCTCTCTCCTTTACCTCTGCCTCTTTGTAGTATAGCTTCAGACATTTTTAAATCTCTTTACAGAGAGGATACTTTTTATACTGGTTTTGTTTCAGTTAGACAATAAATAAGCAATCACGAATATTCACCAGGACCCGTAAATATACAAAGCACAGCTCATCCTTATAATCCCATGATTAGCTCTTTGTAATCTGCCAGATAGGGTGTGCCCCACACTGTAAACGTTTCTACGCCCAATTTGTGGATGGTCTTTCCTTCTCTGTGTTCTCAGAGCACTTAGTACGTATCTTAGAGCATTAATTTGCATTCACAACTTGTCTTCACACATAATTTTCTAATACATAGCCACGTTACACCTGGATTCTGTATTGTCTTTCTTCACATCCAGGTCCCCATGTGCAGCATGCGTGTTCCAATTGCATCAAATCCTACGTGCATTCTATTTCTTTTCTTTTCTTTTTTTTTAACCAAGAACATGTTTTGGTACATTTTACATATAATGGTCACATTCATCACATTTATTTTGTACCTGTTCATGATGCATCTTGGTTCTCCCCCCTCTTCCCCACCCCTCCCCCTCTGTTCCCTTCATCCCTATTTACAGCAGGTTTATTCATAATTTTTCATATTTTCCCTTTCCCTTTTCTTTCCTTTGTTGCCTTTCTGCTTTCCCCCCTTCTTTCTTTCTAGAACTCCTCTCCTTTGTATCTTATCCCTACCTGCATTCTAAACTTCATCAAAGGATCTTGACAGCCCAACTTCAAATTTTTAAAAATTTTATTTTCAGTGTTATTATCAGCCAGTATATTAGTTTATTGGTGCTGCCATAACTAAATACCACAGAGTGAATTGCTTAACCACAGAGATATTTTCTCCCTATTAAGAAGGTTGGAAGTCCACAATCAAGGTTTCTCAGGCTTCTCTGCT